>SRQL01000120.1:0-57195 GCA_018360575.1 Claviceps sp. LM454 group G7
TTAGTTGTTAGGCAAAACCAAATTTTCAGCCCGGACCCATCGTTTAAGCGAGGTTATCGTCTTAGAGAGTATCGTTATATCGAGGTTTGACTGTATGTACATGTACTCCGTACCTAGTCTGCTCCTTCGCCACCAAGCCTGAACAAGCAAGCCCAAGGCTCGGAGAAGGGCGTGGGAAATGACAATGTAAAAATAAACAGTCGGCATGTACCTACTCCGTACTGGCTGTGAAGTTGCAACTCAGGGCATCCCCAAAGGAAGCCCGATCGTGGTGTCTATCTCCGACCGGCGACTCTTCCTTCCCCATTTCTCCCCCATTTCCCCCCATGGATTACTTCCCCTCCCCCGGGACTTAGTCTGGTTATGCAAATGCGGTCAGCGCCAGTTTCTCCATGTTCATGCCTTTGTTATGTTCATATCTCTTGACTTATTTCTGACTTGATCTCCTTCTTTTCTTTTCTTTTTTTTCTTTCATTCCGTACGTACATACATATATGTACTCCGTACTCCGTATATCTCATTCGCGCGGCTGCAGCCTTGTAAGGAAAAAAAAAAAAAAAGCAAGAAAAAAGATACGAACAAAGGGAAAAGCAAGTTCAAAAGAGGGCAAAAGAGGACATGAATCGTGTGACCCAGGAACACGAATCTAGGTATGTATACCTATTGCCCTGTTGAGTCACTCACTACATACCTTTACATCATTAGTCAAACCTGCCGTGTCTTGGAAGATTTCTTGCCCATGAACAGGTACACTGCCGTCTTGGTTTTGTATCTCAAAAAGTAAACACAAAAACAAGAGACGGTGGTCGGTCACGTTTCTCTTGCAGCTTGGACCCCTAGTGTGTACGATGTGAGTTGTGAGCGTGTAACTTGATTCCCCCCCAACAACAAACCCGCACAGCCAATGCGAATTGGGGCCGTTACTTCAAAGTTCAAACCCGCTCCATTCCTTCGCGAGCGGGGTGAAGACGGGGGCTGTTTGACAGCTCGATGACAGGCTCGGTTTTTGGGCCTTTTTGTCTGGGCCAAGGGGGAAAAGAGAGCATCTCGCGCTGGCTCTGGATGCTGGATTGGCTTCCCGTGACCGTTGTCGGCTGGCAAGCGCGTCACAAGAATCGAAGAAGGGCAACACAAAACAGGAACACGAAACCCTCCTGGAACGTGCGGCTCTGATCTCTGACTCGACCAACAGTGCGTGGCGCCTAGCAGGCGATGATCGGAACTTCGGAAGAGGGCGGGGAAGAGGATTTGGGAACTTGGAAGAAGCATTTGGGCTGCTTTGTGGAGACGGACGAAGGCGATGTGCCCCCCAGCCTCCAGGCTCCAGCCCCCTACCAGGTAGGTACCTACCTAGCTATCTCCACATACCCTATACCTTTTTCGCTCACCCCAACTTTTCGCTTCCTTGTTCGCTTCGTGGTGTCGAAGTCTCGCCTACGCCACAATTGGTTAGGGAATGCGGCTGCTTCGGGGTTTTCAGAGATATGTAGCATGGCCTTGAAAAAGAAAGAGTGAGCAACAAGTTGAACAAAAGGTGGTCTGCGTCGTCATCTGCTGACATCCGTTGGTCGTGACACCTCACCTTTCATAATACGTAGCACACACACTGCTCAAGACATCCGAGAAATGCGATGCGTCGTCGTCTTGACTTGAAGTTGAGACTTATTATCGTCCTTGTCCACTCCTGATAAACTGGACAGGGATCTTGTCCAACGCCGTCACCGGTGACCGGACTCACAGGCATCAACGCGGATGGGGCTCTCCATAACCTTCGAATGAAATCATGAATCTGGTATAGCGCGTGGATTCTGTTGAGCGGCAAGCCCATGCTGGATACCTACGGAGTATGTACATACGTAGGTAGCTCGCTAAAGGAGAGGTTGAGGACAATCGTGGATTCGTGAGTGAATACGGGAGTCCATACATACCCCTCTTGACCGCCTTGCTCCAAGCCGGAAGTGACCTTGCTCAACATCGGCAACAGGATGCGGCTGATCGTTCCCGAGGACCGGCAGGAAGGTTTCCAACTTGATGCCCCTCCCTGCCTGTGCCTGGAGTTGTACGGAGTACGGAGTAGCCTGGCAGGCTGGCACATTGTCCAGATGTTTCCCGAGGCTGCTAGGTAGTCCCGTTGCTCGCTTGACTGTGTGTGTATACCAGATTATCTACAAGTAACAAGACTACAAGGAGGATCTATCGAACGAGAGCCCTTGTGCTGCCATGTGTGTTGACGACGTTTATTACACCAGTCCACGGAGTATCGTGATACTCACTTCAACCAAGTCCATAGTCGAATCCTATGATAATAATGATATATGTATTTCTATTGTCTTCATGATCGTGCAGAGACTCAGAGTGTCATGCACGAGTGTTCATCTGTCCTATCCGACTTTATGATCCAGCTTTACGGATGGAAAGTGAAGTCCTATGCGTGAATGTGGCATTTAAAGCTCTTCATCAGCACCACGTGTCCGTGTCCGTGGACCGTGACTCCGTATTTTGACTGCCAATTTTTCACACGTGAACACTGACGATATCTGGATCCAACCAAGCCTATAATTACACAAGATGCCTTCATTTGTCTCACATCAAAGCTTTGTCTGATCAATATCAAAATCCTAAGCTCATGAACGCTCTCCAAGTTGGTTCCGTATTCGTACTTCGTAGTCTTGCTTTTTGAAGCCAGCTTTCCATACATGATACTGATGATACTCGTGCTACATATATACGTACCCTGGACCCAAGCCTATATTCAAAATCCATTACCGTATCTCATAGGCATTGAAATCCATATCAGGACATCCATCCCAAGTCTCTTGAGCCTTGTGCTCTGTTCCTCCCTCAACTTTCAAACACCCACACCAATTCGTAAATGCGGCACGTTGCTAAATCAAAGTCTTTTCGAAACTTCCAAGTCCACCGTTTCCGTCCATTACATAATCCATGGCATATACGACACAGTATCGAGGCTTATCCTTAACATGTGACCAAACCCAGCCCCTGATAAGAAATTGAAAACAAGAGGCGGAGCTCAAAAGATCTGCACAACGGCTACTTCTTTCTTCCCAGTCTGCTAATCATCCGTACCGTTCAAGATGACGCCTTCACTTCCCCGGGGGAGAAGATCCCCATCAGGATTGATGCATCAAATGAGGCATTACTCTAGGTACGTCAGCAACACCTAGGCTCTAGCTAGTGCTGAAGCCTGACCCAGGGGTAGACGTCATACGTCAATCAATCAATCAGTCAACCAATCCCGACGAGGACCTTCTCTACATGCAGGCATGAGTGAAGCCGTCCTCTTGAAGGATGTAAGACTAAGTCCCCATCAGGATGAATAATTGCCGAGCCAAAATGTTCAAAAGAAAGGGCTGTACCAAGAAAATTCAAGACACGGAGAGGGCAGCGGGCTGCACAAGGGACTGAGGACTCATGTGGCAGTATGCCTCAAGTGCAAGAGAGGTACCAGGACACATACCTTCAAGAGCCAATTTCAACTCTTCATTTATTGTAAATGTGTCCTGTAACAACTTCATTGACTTCAGTCCAGGCCGGACAGCCATCCATCTCGACTCAGCGACGCAGCAAGACCCTCCAAGTCCATAGGCCCCTGAGTGTTCTGACCAGCTTCCGAGGTTTTATAGAAGCCAGTGCTTTGTTTGTGGTTGAAGAGAAATGTCTCGGGAGCTGGTCCGGTATTGTCGCACATGCCCCAACTGTCGAAGTTGTGTTGCCATTTCGCTCCATCATCCAGCATCCAGTTCTGCGCGTTCGGAATGCCCTGGACAGGGTTAATGGTAGCCCTTCGGCCAGACCCCTGGTGAGCAGGTTGTGAAACGGATGTATTCTGGTGTAGATTATAGAATGGCGAGTGATGCCCTAACAAGGCTGTACTGGCTGGGTTGTCGGGCCACCTCGACTCCAGAGCATTAGCGTGGGAATCCGTTTGCAGTTCCAAGCCCACTGAGAGCTCCTGATGATGGGGCAGCTGAAAAGAGGCCTCTTCCATCGATTGTGAAGACTGAATCAAGGGCATTGGATCGTCCAGCGGGCCATGACCAACGACGTTGCTGTCACTGGTGTTGTTCAAACGAGCTTGTGAAATCGGTTCCTTGCCACTCCGACCACCCGGTGTCGAGATGTCATCGTCAGGAACAACACCCGACGTGGCATGGCTTGACGCCGGGGAGGGAACATCCGACGTGCTGTAGAGCCCATATTTCTCATCGGCCCCTCGGAGCACATAGGCAGCATCTTCTGGCAAATCGCAGCCCCATTTCCTCGCTAGAACACTCAAAATACCCAAAGTACGCCTTGCACAGGGCCAATCGTCGGCCATCTCCTCCAGATGCTTGACTCCGTGGGTAATGTCTCGCCGGGCGCTCTTTCCGGGCAGGTTGAGTAGGTGTATGGTGCATGCGCTGTGGACCATATAGACCGCGATGTTGCAGATCTGCCTCAGACCATACATTTTTTTGTAGAGCCGCATCAATTTGGATATTGCACCCGCATGCACGGTGCATAGCCTCCGCGGAGAGACATGGGCAGGCAGCGGCGACGCCGTGGGTGTGTATTTCAAGAATGGTCGGAAGAGATGGATGTATTGTAAATGGAAGAACATGCTAGAGAATAGCGTCAGAAACAGACTTGAACCAAAAGAAGAGAAGAGAAAGAAGAGATAACCAAGTAGAATAGCAACAGAAATGGTCATCGAAAACCTTCTTTCCGCCGCCCGAACGGGTCGCGTTATGTAGAGTCAACTACTTACTGCATAAGAATGACATTCGGCAGCTGGCCATCCGTTGGCTCGAAATTCTGCGGCAACGCGTTACGCCACTGCTCTAGACGCCGATGGATTTCACTTAGCTTTTTCAGTTCGACCGACTTGCCCCGCGACCGGCCAATGTGATTTGGATGGTAAAAGAAAACCAGGAGGTCACTGCTGATTTCACATAGACTAGCAAGCTGCAGCGCTGCAGAACGAGTCTGCGAGGGGCGCTTAAAGGAGACATCAAAGCCCGTGTCGGTCAAGGGTGACCACATGGCCGCGTCCTCCTCGGGGCACGCGTCAAAACGCGATATGTTGCAGGAGGCCTTTTGTAGCTGGGGTAGTCTGCCCAAGTAATTTGACCAGCATGTGTCAAAGACAAAGCACCCCCAATAGGTGATTTTCCTGGCGTCGACTTCCTCGTCAGTCATGTGCTCTCTGTCCGTGCCGGTGACTTCAAGGTTCAACCCCATATCCTGAGCCATGCGGAAGCTCATGCCGCTGTATACCCAACCCTGAGCCTCACGACCGCAGCCGGCCTCTCGTACGGACATGAGCCCCAGCGCTTGAACCGTCACGAGACGGGGTATCGCAAACTCGTCGTTCCCCAAGATTAAGCGCTTGGCCTCCGCAAAGAAATGGTCACCTTTGGTTCGAGCATCACCAGGTGTCTCGAAAGCGCCGGCCATGCTAGTGAAATGACACCCAAGAGCCAGAATTGCGTTTACCAGTAAAGGCGAGCAGTAAGACGTTGAGCTACTGGTGGACACGCTGTCTTGTCCTCGTAGGAAGTCGCGGAGAAACAGCTTCTTGGACAAGACGGCGAAGTATGTCAAGTGGTAGTTTAGGTACAAGTTGATCAAGTGGATGATGAGACCGGAGTCAGCCGTGACCTCCGTCCAGGAAGTGACGGCATCATGGCTCGTCAGATGTTGTTTGGATGGAGGAGCCACCTGGCCAGGATCGTTGTGGAAGTCTCCGAGGTAGATGAGGGGGGACGTGCCGCCAATAAAGCGCACGGAGCCGTTCTCAAAGCGAAGTTCGCCCATCTTACGAGCGAGTTCCTCTTCGCCCTTGACGGCCATAAAGTCGATATAATCTCCATCTTCCTCCTCGGGTGTCGCTGCTCCGTCGTCCGAGTCTTGGTCGACCATTGCCTGAGCCACGGATTCCAAGTCATGACACGAGCGGATCCTATTGACCAGAGACGACACGTGATCCTCCGGGGCATTGAGAATGGCCTCGATGAGAACCCGCAGAGTGGTATCGCCAGTCTTCAAGCTGTCCGTCTTTTCTCGATAGACGCCTTTCCGGCGATGATCCGAGTCCGGGTCGTAGGCGCATTCTGTGCCGTACACACTGGCGCAAGCAGCGCAGGTGGGCAACGCGCCATCGCACTTGGACTTGCGTTTGCGGCACGCAACACATGCTGTGCTGACGCAACGGCGTTTTTGACGAGCCAAATCGGCTCGCCGACGCGGCTTCTTGGCCCGCCTCACATCCTGGTCCGACGTGGTCGCCTGTGTGATCTGCGGAAGGGCGCGTTGCTGGCTGCTGGCCATGCTGAGTTGAAGCAGCCGGTTCTTCTGTATTCGTCTCTGTCGTGGAGTTGACAGGCTGCAGCCAGTCGGGGACTCAGGAGCAAAAGTAAGCTGTTTGCAAGGCGTTTCGTTCCTCTCCAAGTTGTCGGACCTCTGGCATGTTACACCGGGGGTTGATATCGCATCAAATCATGACAGTGGTGAAGCTCGGCTGCAAAGCGCGATGAAAAAGAGAAGGCCTGCTCTGTCCGAGCTGGTCCGAACAACACAAGAACCAACGGCGCTCGGCGCCTTTGGCCTGAAGTCTTGTCTATTCTGCAGCTCGCACTGGGTAGCAGTCTACCTCTAGGTACGGAGTAGAGGTCCCTGGTCAGTGGTAGCAGATCGATGAAGACGGCTGCGCTAAATGGGGTAAGGCCGCACATCCACCAGTCATATACATATAAGTTACTTCGTATAGCAGACCGGACAGTGACAAATGCTACGGGACCCCGCCTCCAGCAAGGTACCAGGCAGGTAGGTACCTACGTAGATAGACAAGACAAGTGCTGACGGCCCCTGCATGTGCAACCTCGAGTCTCACTCGTTAAAGACACCACCATACACAGCCTTGCGAGACTGACCGAAACCCTAAAATGAGTGCATCGAATGCCGGTTCAGGTTCGCCTCCAAGATCAGCTCGTATAGATAACAGAACTTAATTCGGCCTTGTGCGTTGCTTGCCGCCTCTTGATACGTAGCCCAGCTGAAGACAGCTACATACATATGTACATGATGGTATGGATGCGAGCCGTATCCCCGCTGCCTATAGGGCAGGTACTGTAGCAAGGAGAGCGACCCGTCCTGCAAGGCTGGTTCTTAGGTACCTAGGTAATCACCCTGATCACAATAGGTATACTGGCGTCCTCAGACTACCTAGGTAGGTATGTACAGAGTACGGAGTATATGATGTGATTACATGAGCATGTGCTTCAGCACCATGGAGAATCAGCCGCTGCAGCCTGCCATTCAGGAGAATCAATGATCGTTCGGCATTGTCCGAGGCTCCTAGCCCGTTCCTTGATGCCAAGCTTTCACAAAGTCGTTATTGCTCCGAAGAGACACAAAAACAAACCTCTCCTTTTGGAGCATTGGCGCTACCTCAGCCTACATAGGTCGATCCCGATGCGGATCCTACCGATCCACGCATCAACGAATGGGACGACACCGTACACACATATATACACACTGTATGTACATGTGTATCCCGATAAGCAGTCATTTTACATGTGATATGTACCTCCTCCTTTGGGTTCCGGCTCCCCCAAATCTCACATATCTATTGAATGAGACAGATAAGCATCATGCTGCTCTCACATCCGTGATGTGGCAGAGTTCATACCAGAGGCGAAACTGTACATAGTCGGAGTGCGGGCGAGGCCAGAGAACCTGACGGATCAACAAAAAGGCTTGGCCATCCTGAACATGAAACATATATTATACGTTTCACTCCCTGTATGTCAATGGAAGAAATCCAGCATCAAGGACGTTATATACACCGAGACAGACTAGTCTAGCCATCGCGACCGCTTGTCCCATCATCTCCCGAATGAAGCGATAACTACGAGTTCCTCGGCTTTCTGCGTGATATGGCGCACACAATGCAATCGCGTATACACTTGCCACACAAAGTGCATCCCAAATCGTACATATACATATACAGCACATTTTAACCTACACGCCATGCCCAGTCTAGTGCTACCCATCATCTCCCCAACCACCCGCACATCATTTGTCCGTCATCACACGACACAAGCGCGTTGAGCATCGTTCCATTTCTTAGACAGAAAACAAATGCCAAAAAATCATTTCTCCTCCATGGTTTAACGGCGCCGCAGGTACCAGTTGTGGGCCAATTGACTCGTCAGATAGCCGAATGGCGTAGGAACCTCGGCCATACCCTTTCGCGCCACGGGGTGACGAAGATAGATGGCAGCACAGATGTTGGGATTGACTTCAAGATAGCGAGGGATAAAGGCAAAAGCAGACATGAAGGGTCGGGGCTTCCAGGGTGTCGCGTAAGGCTTGCTATCATCAACTGGGTTCTCTTCGTCAATTTTCAGCAGCGTGGCAAGCTTGCGCATCTCGTCACGCGAGAGCCGTGTATCGCCTATGATGCGAATGGCCTTTTCTTTCTGCTTTTCCGTAAGGCCCTCGAGGCCCTTGTCTAGCTGGCGCTGTAAATTGTATTCGGGTTTTGCGTTCCCCGTATCAGCCGGAGCCTCATTGCTCGGTGATGATGATGATGACGACGATGGAGAAGACGATTCATCGGCCGTGGCCGAGTCGGGGGAGACGTCGTGGATGGAGACCTTCTCGAAGGTCTCGCGCATGACTTCGTGGCTCTGCATTTGAACCATCAGCTCTTTCATGAGCTCTTGCACATCAAGGGCGCTTTCTTCGGAGTGCGACAAGAAGCGCTTAGCATCGGTGCGGAAGAGTCGCAATTGCTTCTTGTCTTTGACGGTGAGTTCCCGGGGATTATTCTTGAGGATCTTCCTGACGTCCTTGAAAAGGAATTTCAGAGTGCGGTTGTTGAGTTTCCAGGCCTCCTCTGCCGACAGCTTCTCCGGCTCTTGTTCCGCGGTCTCTTCAGAAGACATGGCCGTTTCTCCATCTGCCGCGGCCGTTTCTCCATCTGTCATGGCCTTTTCTCCATCTGTAGAGACAGTGGATTTGACGAGTGCTGCCTTGTAAAGTGCTTCTGCCCTTTTCTTGCGAGCCTCCAAGTTTTCAGAGAGCCGTTTGTTCGCGTCGGGTGCCTTTTGCTGCCCTGTGCTGTACATGACTTTGTCAATGTCCACCTGGAACATGTCGCCAGGATTCAACAAATAGGATGGATGGACCATCTATCGGAGAGTGGTATTAGTGCATGTATATATCCGTATATGCGTTGCGCTTTGTGTCCACTACCCGACACTTTCACAATGACAGTCACCAAACCCAAGATTGATAGCGAATTGAGCTCACCTTCAGGCCGTTGACTTTGACGGCTCCGTGAATAACGAATTGTCGTGCTTGTCGTACACTGCTGGCGAAGAGAGCGCGAAAGATAGCAGTATCCAATCTTCTCTCCAAGGGAGCGAATGTCATCTGCATATATGGCGTCATTTCGGTGAACCGATCCGACAACAGTTTGTTGACATCGCCAAATGATTGTGCCTTGCGTCTTGATGACCGCTCCTGCGTGCTAGGCTTGGGGGTTTTGGAGTACATGTCCGCAGACAGGTTCAGCGTGGACAAGCCGGAACCTCGACCAGCAGCCTGCTCGGAACCGTCATGCGCCGCGAGGTACTCGGGAGGCATTTCGACAGCAGAGAGTAGTCGGCGCGAGAATAGGCGAGTCCATTTCTTCTCGGGGATGTGTTCACCGTGGTAGGCTCTCGTTTTCGACTTGGCGGCCCATTTTTGCTGGAAGAATGTCGGCGTGCCTCGGATCTGTGGCTCTCGTCCTGCGTTGCGGTACAGGTTATAGAGGTTGTATTTGTTCCATGACTGGCGCACTTTCTGTCAAGGGAAAAAATTGTGAGTACAATTGCCAGCAAAATCACCAACAGAAGAATAGGGTGCAAAGCGTCGCGCCTTGCGTTTGTGCGCGGTTGCATCAATTGAGGCGACAAAGGCGAGGAAGCGGGGATCCGACACTTACCGGCCGATTAAGACTGAAAAACCTTTGAGGCCTACGCATCTTGGCCGAAGCTGCCCCTTGGTACGTCTGGTGGCGGCTGGGCAAGATTGACGTCGTCGTGTGCACTTCAGGAGAGACAGGGACGTGGTTGTCATCGGCGTCCGAAATTTTGGCGGGACAAGCTTCGACTTTGGCGGCTTCCCGATCGGATTTTTCCAACAGCCGTTGATGTGTCAGCAGCCAAGCAAGGGCACGAATTGCTTGGCGTGTTGGAATTTGGGGTTCGAAAAAGTGGGCCCCACTAAACGCGGTCACCGACTCGGGACGCGTCAAACTTACCCATTAACGGAGACGGAGGATGCTTCAACGGTCTGGTCTCCCTCATAAGATGTCTTTTGGAGATTGACAATCGGAGCAGGAAATCCTCGATTTAACGACAAATGTTTATTGATTCTGGCAGATACAACGATGTCGACGTCGCTGGCTGCATCGTCCTCCGTGACTTTGGCCCATAGCTCGCCCACTGGACCCCCTAAGCGCGCGACACCACACGATGTTGAGCCAGCGAAGTCGAGGCCGAAGCCAAAGCAAAAAGTTGCCGGACCCTTTATAGTCGAAGACGATGAATCAGAAGATGACGTTCAGAGCCAGGACGACACTCACATTTCAAAGAAGCGCATGCTTGAACATCCTTCCGACACAGGTGCTGTTCCAACTGCCAACGAGGAGAGAGACACGGGTGATAATGAGCTTGAGCCTCCGAAGATTCAGCCAGAGAGACTTTGGGCTTTACCTGAGCTAGAGAATCTTCCTAGCTGGAAATCTGGGCAGTCATTGTTTTCCAGATCGATTGCCGAGAGCATTGCTCCGCTAAGCTACATGGCCACAACATGTAGTGGCAGATCGGCTACCATTCGACAACGAAAAGCATCCGCTGTCGCTTCCTACGAGTCAATGGTAGCAGCTAGATCGCGTACTAAAGAAGGAAGGGCGAAGCGCAGCTACTACGGTATCGACATTCACGAATTGATCAATGATGCAACCACTGAAGCTGCCAACAAGCCGCAGACCACAGACCCTAAGGATGCTAATCGCCCCATAGTATCTGTCGAGGCCCAAATACCAGGCAAAAAAGCCAAGAAGACACTTCTATGGACTGAAAAGTATCGTGCGAGGAAATTTGTCGACCTTTGCGGTGACGATGGTACAAATCGACATGTGTTGCGATGGCTGAAGCGATGGGACCCCGTCGTGTTCCCGGGCCAGGCCAGATCAAAGCCCAAGATTGCGCGAAGGCCGGGTATGAATCAACAAGGGGAAGAGGAGAAGCCGCATCGCAAAATCCTGATGCTCACTGGGCCTCCTGGTTTGGGAAAGACGACGTTGGCCCATGTGTGTGCGAGGCAGGCGGGCTACGAAGTTCTTGAAGTGAACGCCAGTGATGACCGAAGCCGCGACGTGGTAAATAATCGAATACGCACGAGTCTCGGGACTGAAAGCGTTAAGAACGTCGTCAACAACAGGAATAGTGACGGGTCTCAAAAGACGGCCAAGCCAGTATGTGTTGTTGTCGATGAGGTAGATGGCGCAGTATCTGGGTCGGGGGGGTCAGGGGAAGGCGGCTTCGTCAGGGCTTTGATTGACCTGGTACTCACAGATCAAAAGAACTCTGTCGGTGCTGGGGTATCGGGCTCTACATATGAAGGAAATCGAAAGAAGAAGAAGAAGAAAGCAGGTGACGACTTCCGCCTGCTGCGGCCTCTGATTCTTATCTGCAACGATGTATATCATCCATCTTTAAGACCTCTCCGGCAGTCAAACCTGGCGGAAATCATACACGTTGGTAAGCCATCTCTGGAGACTGTTGTCAGCAGAATCACGACAGTCTTTGAAAAGGAAGGTATTCCTTGCGACAAGGACGCGGCAAGAAAGCTTTGCGAAGCAGCCTGGGGTATGACAAGTGGCATCGACGCAAGACGTGGCGCAGAGAGCACGGTCGAAGGCGATTTACGCGGCGTCATGGTGGTAGGCGAGTGGGTTGCTGGGCGATTTAGAGCCTCCCCTGAGGCGGCCAACCAGCGGCTATCGCGCCAATGGATTGATGTCAATATCCTCGGCGATCTCGCCAGTGGTGCGGCCGGAGCAAGAGGCCTTGGGCGAGGAAACATTCGAGACATTGTCCAGCGACTATTCCTAGAAGGCGGGGGGTTTCCGAAACAGGCCATGAAGCTACACGCGACCGACAAGACACAACACGAACAGCCACAAGCCGAACTAGGTTTCGGAGAACAGCAGAAAAAGTACGCCATGGAGCGACTGTGTCAAATGATTGATAGTAGCGGCGAGATCAGCACTATCATGACCCAGGTGTTTGCCGAATATCCTGACCGTGACTTCAACGACGACATTTACCTCACCAAACCGAATCTAGCATATGACTGGCTTCATTTTCATGATGCCTGCCAATCACGACTCTATAGAAGCCAGGACTGGGAGCTCGCTCCCTACTTGAGTCAACCCATCTTGGCCTGCCACCATCTCTTTGCCTCCCCCAAGCGGCACTACGGAGGCGGCACGGGGGGATTTGAGAGACGCTGGGACGGTGCTGGCCATGGCGCGCAGAGGGGTGCAGCCGAAGACGACAGCCCGCCGGTGCCCTTTTCCGGCCCTCGGGCAGACTACCAGGCTCGCGAGGCAGAGAAGCAGACGCGGTCTCAGCTACAGGCGTTGCAGGCACAACTCAGCCCCACGCTCACACGATCATTCCGCAGCCCCGAGGACATAGCCACTGAGCTTCTTCCGTACTTGATGCGTCTCGTATCTCCGGATGTGAAGCCCGTAGTCATCGGAGGCAGCCAAGGCTCAACAGCGAGCGTGCGCAAAGAGAGCGAAAAGATCATGGTGAAGAGGGCCAGTGAGGTGCTTGCCGACCTGGGCATCCAGTTGCAAAGGGGTAAAGTTGAGAGCGACGGCGTAGGTGCGGGTAGACCGCAGTACGTCTACCGACTAGAACCGTACGTTAAAATCATCTCCCCCCTTTCGAGCATTGTTGACCAACCCCCCTCTCTCTTGTTCATCATTTAACAAACCCACAGCGATCTCGACTCTCTCTGTACATTCGAAACAAGCACACTTCCTCCCTCCCTCACACCAACTCGATACGCCGTCCGCCAGGTCCTCGACCAAGAACTCGCCCGCACCAAGGCCCTTCGCGCAAACACGGCCCGCCAAGCGCGTTTTCAAGCCGGCGCCACCCCAGGCGACATACAAGTCGAGCCGCAGCCGTTTACCTACTCCGCCCCGGACCACGAAAAACATAAGAGCCTCCTGGCTCAGCAGCCGTTCCAAAAATACAAACTTGCCAGGGATGCCGCGACGATCGTGAAGAAGGATTTCTTCGGACGCATCATCGAGGCACGGCCTTTGGCGGAATTCGATCCCGTAACTGGGGAAAAGAATGTTCAGAAGGAAGAAAATAAAGTGTGGGTTACGTATCATGAGGGTTTGAATAATGCGGTGACAAAGCCGATTTCATACAAGGATTTTATGAGCGTGCTTTGAGTTTGACAAGGAGACAGGTATCGGCTACTTGAGGGTTTTTTTTTATATCACAATTTGGTATAGCATTCAGGAGATATAAATAGACAGGCGGCAGTGAGCGTACACAATGTAGACATGGATATGATTAGTGGACTTGTGTTTCGCGCATGATGATGTAAGAAAGGGTGTCCCGGTGTACCTAATGGACCTGTATATGCATTTTTGTATGTGCATTTGTAGTCACATATGTTTTGCGCTTATTACTTTTGTGACTCCATTTACATTCACAGCCACGTTTTGTGTTTCTATTTGCATTCATGTTTCATGTATTATCATCGTCTTGACACCATATCGCTGCGCCCCGGCATAACGACCGGGTACCACGATCTAAGCACGCACATTAATCCATGAACGAGATCTAAGAAAGTTGCATCGTGTACCTAGCCACTCCGTGACTCCGTGACTCCGTGACTCCGTGTATGTATGCCAGTCCACGGTTGTTTATACCAGCTCCTCGACCCCTACAGCTTTGCACCCCCCGACCTCTGCGCAGGCGTCACGAGAGGATCGTAAACAGCCTGCGCCAAAGCATCGACGGGCGCCGGCGCAGAATGTCCACACAAGGCCCTCGCATCGACGAGACTGGGATTCAAATCCCGCACACTCGCACAGCCAAGCAGGCGCATATTCATCTCCATCTCGTCCTTGAGCAACTGCATAGCTCGCTCGACGCCCGGCTGCCCATAAGCACTCATAGCATACAAAAAGGGGCGCCCGATGCCCACGCCTCTGGCCCCTAGGCACAGCGCCTTGAGGATATCTGTAGCGCGTCGCACACCACCATCAATAAAAACATCGATTTGGTCCTCTAGGCCCTGGGCACGAAGTACGGGCATAGTCTCCGCGAGGATTTCGACACCTGAGCGCGCCGTGTCGAGCTGTCTGCCGCCGTGGTTGGAGAGCACCACACCGCGGGCGCCGACCTGCACTGCGCGGAGGACATCTTCGACGCACTGGACGCCCTTGAGGATGATGGGCATCCGAGTGATGCTCTTGAACCAGGCCACGTCTTCCCAACAGAGAGACGGGTCAATGAAGCCCGAGATGGCGCGAGCGGCGCCCTGTGAATTGTCCGTCTCGTGACCTGACTGGATGCTGCTGCCCTGCTCGGCGCTGAATTTGGAGCGCATGTCTTTTTCGCGGCGGCCCAGCTGCGGGGCGTCGACTGTGATGAAGAGGCCCTTGCAGCCGCGCTTCTCTGCGTGCTGCACAATCTTGCGTGTGATTTCGCGGTTCTTGTTGACGTAGAGCTGTAGCCACTGTACCTGGTCTCCGCGACGGGCGTCTACGATCTCGTCAAACGAACAGGATGCCAGGGTTGGGATCATCTGTATGACGTTGTGTGTGTGGGCAGCCCGCGTGAGGACTACTTCTCCCTCTGGATTACCGAGTTTCCCCAGCGCGGTGGCCGTCACGTAGAAGGGTATGGAGCACTTGGTTCCTAGCATGGTGGTGGAGAGGTCGATGTTTTCGACGTTGACGAGGACGCGCGGCCGGAACCAGATTCGGTGAAAGGCATTGTGGTTCTCGCGCATGGTCTGGAAGTTTCAGCAGAGAACGACAAATCACGAAAATGGGAGTTGCGGGAAGGGGGTAGTACAGCGGGAAGCAGGCACGCACAATCTCATCATCTGCTCCGCTGGAGTAGTATCCCCAGGCCGTCTTCTTCATGACCCTCCGCGCCACGGCCTCAAAGTCAAACATATTATAGCACTGGGATAGCAGCGGTTTCTGCTCCACGCGCTGCAGACGCGCTGTCTCTTCTGGATCATCGGCCTTGACCTCCTTGGCCACGGTGTCCATGTCGACTTTGCCGAGATGCTTGGACTTGTCGAGATACTTGTCCAAGGTATCCGGGGGGTGGATAGGATCGAACTCGTCCGTCGCATCTTTGCCCTGCAATAGAGGTGTGAGTGACCTGACAAGTTCTACGGTAAAATTATTGCAGAGCTGAGCGGAATAAGGAGTTGCACGTACGGCATATTTGAGAATAACGCCAGACCCTCCAGGATGCTCTGTCAAAGCGATACAGCGGGATCAGTAGCCAGGGAGTCACGAGAAGCACGAAGAGGTGCCGGGGATGTCAGCGTCAACATACCGGGCAAGAATTCGGTCACATCGTAGGCATAGCCCTTGTGAAATAGAAGTCAACTGCCATGCTCATGTATATGTATGTAAATATACATGTGGGTGCGCGTAATACGTGTGTGTGTGTGTGTGTGTAAGATCACATAAACGCAGGGGAGCACCATATAACCGAAGTACATACATGAACGATAACCCAACACGACTTTGCATCGTTATGCTTCTCGATATCGCTCCCCTTTAACGCCATGATGATTAATATGTGGCAGCCTTGGCGTCGCCTGTCGCAACCCGTCGCAACCCGTCGCAACCCGCACCCGATGTCAGTCGTCAGTGGTCGATGATAGCAGTTTGCACAGAATTTGCGTCCCCAGGAAAGCCACCGTCACAGCCTTGTCGTTTGAAGAAGAGACTGGCCGGGATAGTCGATGTGAAGGTCAAGATGCAGAAAGATGAGAGGAGCTGGTCGCATGACGAGGTGGCAATGGCAACGCGGCAGCTCGGCAGATGTGCCGAGGCGATCCATCTCGGGCCAATAGATGGCCGAGGGAGACAGACATTAGGTACATCATACATGTGTACAGGCCTATGACGTCACCGGGACTCACCTTTCAGATACCCATTGTGGTCTTATTAACACACCTTTCCAATCAATCAATGGCTGGCAGTGATAAAAAATCCGTGTAAGTGATGTGCGGACTCCTGCGGAGCTGGCAAAGTGCTGCTGAATGTCGATCAAGATCTAGTGCAGCCAACAAGAGCAGGGTTCAAGTCCACTCTTCATCACGGCCTCCACCCCCGTTCCATCATAGGTACCACGCCTCTGCAAACTCCCGATCGAGGGCTCCAGGGAATATGATTAAATATATGCAGAACCAATATCGCTATATGAATCTACCGACAAAACAATCTACAAACAGTCCACGTAAACGCCCGCTCTCCCGTTCTCCGCCCACAGTTGCCGATGCACGCTAGCATTCATCTCGCATATATGTACACGTTTGTATTCCGTTCGTCACATATACACGTTGTTGTTCCCCTACCACATACACATGATTGCTATGCTCTCTTCGTATACACATATACACATGTTCAATTACCCCTCGCCACCTCGTCACTTCCACAAATGGAGGCCCGCCCACGGGTCGTTCGCAGATTGCGCCTGAGAAGAAAGTGGACGCTGTTCGTGAGTCTGCCCGCCTTTGCCATTGTAATCCTGATAATGGAACGTCTGCTGGGGTCCCAGAGGTGGAGGACCTGGCGGAGGCGGCGGAGGCACGAACCCGGGCGGGACATAGCCAGACTGCGGCTGTGGTGGTGCCTGCTGTTGATGCACCTGGGGCTGAGACTGGGCCTGTGGCTGTTGATGTTGGTATTGGTGTTGCTGCGGTTGCGATTGTTGGTGAGGTTGCTGGAGATGTGGTTGCGCTTGAGCCCCTACGTAGTTGCCATACATCGGATGTGGCTTGTTCTGATGCGGCTGCTGCCCAAAGGAAGCTTGGTTTGGCGGCGGAGACTGTGGCATGTATCCGCCCCCAAAGGATGTCTGGCTCGCAGGTGGTGACGTCGGCCCCGTCGTAGGACCATACTGAGAGGGATTGTATGTGGGCGGCGAAAAGGTGCTTGGCGGCAGCGGGCTCGGGTAGCCTGGATACTGAGCTTGATGAGCCGGCGGCGAAGTCGGCACCTGATATTGTTGCCCTTGAAACATGGTTTGCGGATATCGTAGCGATTGTCCAGCTGCTGGTATTGCCGCCGGTGTCGCGGCCGATGTTGGGCGTCCGGCCGTCGGGGTCTGCGGCGTGGGCAGGGCTGGTGATTCTACGGTCATGCGACCCATCAGCTCTCGAAGTCGTTCTTGCTCCAGCTCTGCTTGCGAGCTCTTGCTTGTTGCCCGGTTCTCTTGGATTTGCTGGAGCAGCTGGGCACCCTCTGCCCTTCGATTGAGCACGAATGTCTCCACGTTTTTCTGCAGGCTTTCAACCGTCTCCCGCGTGTCCGAATACCAAATCTTGGCGCCTTGCAATCCCGATTCCATGTCCAGGAACTCCTGATAGGCCCGCTTGTATTTCAGCATAGCTGAAGATCGCTGTCGCTGAACGGCCTCATATTTGCTCTGCTCAGACCTGACCTGCTTGTCCTGTAGAAGATCGTTGAACTTGACTGTTAGCTCCTTCATCAGCTGTGACTGCTTGTGGATCGCCTGTAGCAATCGATTCTGGTGCGGTATAAATTTTTCCAGCTCCTGCTCGAACAGCTGATTCTCATAGTTTGCAATCGACTTCTTGTTTAGAATCAATACTTGTGAAATGTCGTCATTGTGAATCTTAAAACAAGCATGTCAGCAAATATTCCTTAGCTTTAAAGGTGAACCTTTTTAGAATTTGGTTCGTTACACTGGCACTGGTATTCACCTTTTCTTTCAAGTCTTTCAAGACCTGATTTCGCTCGCGCTTGATGAGATTTAATTTCTTCAGAATCTCCTCCACCTTGTTGATTTGGTCCTTGACGCTTGGTGCGCTCTCTCCAAAGTCAGTATCTAGCAGATTCGGCTCCGCTTCCAGGGAATCGGTCGCATGGCTGCCTCGGACATGTACAAGGGTAACAGCTTTCTGGAACAGTTGATCGACTGTTCCTTCTTGAGCTGCTCGACGCATCTCATCGATTTCGTTTTCATGTTGCCGAAGGCTCGTCGCAAGCTGGCCATCGCTCTTCGCTGCCTCATCTAAGGCTTCTCGGTACTTTCGCACATCTGATCGCAGCGTTGTGGTCGAACGAGCACTTGGTAGTTGATTCCACTCGCCCTCGTAGGTTGCCCGCATTTTCTCGCAAGTTATCTCCTCCAAGTCCAACTGTTTGGAGATATTGTCTAGCATCGCGACAATTGATTCCTTTTCCTCGCGCAAGCGAGCAAATATCTCGGCAGGATTGTCATGATCAGCAACATCGCAACACCATTGCCGGAAATCTTCATCGGGCATGACGTCCGGCTCGAAGCCCCCCTTCAATATCTGCAGCGCGCCAGGCAAGCGTAAATAGTCCAAGCTGGCGGCCATTTCGCCGTTCGCTGCATCGACTTTCTCTGTTTCCGCTCGAATCAGTTTCGCCTTTTCCTCGTCGTACAGACTTGCTGATTCAGTCACGGCCAGTGGAACGATTTTGGCAAAGAGGTCCGGGCCAGTAATTCGCTGCATATCCAGTCCAGCGTACAATTCGGTCACGGGGATGGCCTTGGATGCGGACAGCTTCGCGATGGGTGCAAGACTAGCTTCGGCAGGAACTGCGTGATGGTAGATGTAGTCGTTTTCTCTGACAGTCTCTCGAAGTTTATCTTGGACAGTAGATAAATGTCTCTTCGACATGTCGTGCAAGATGCTACCGCAATCCGCACTGAGATTAGAATTGACTGGCACTGACGAGGGAAAGCTGCGTGCTTGTCGTTCCGCCTCTTTAGCCAATGTCTCTGCTACCTGTAAACGACCAATGGCAATCCCGTGCTGTTTCGAGTCGTTGTCAACGAGCGACTGGTAGTATTGGGCAATGGAGTCGAGCAAGTTGGCTTTAATCTACTTGTCCATACTTCAATTAGCACGAATCGCTTCACTTCTCCTGACATACGCCATGCGTACCCCTTGTAATAGGGCACGCTCACGATTTTGATGGCAACAGGATGCTGCGTACCTGAACCATGGTCAACCAGACTTTCTCAAATATCGCCCTGTTGACATTATCCTGCACGCCTTCGATAGACTGTCCGTACAAATAGCCTGCTTGAGACGCCAGCTTGGCAAGTAGTCCGGGCTTTTTCTGGTCAGCCACTTGTTTCTCCAAGAACACCTCTTGTGCCTGCGCCAGCATGATGCTGATCAACGATTTCACTGTTTCCCGACTCAGGTCAAATGACGGTGCGTGTAGAAAGTTCTCGTTGATATATGTGTACATGCCAGCCGACGCCTGGAGCGAGTGGTAGGCGACCTTGAGCAGAGCTTCCTCTCCACGATTCTGGTAGACTGCATAGCAGGATAGCACAGCCGAAATATTAAAAATTACAGAGGCTTTCTCGAAGGCCAGGGAGTATTGGGTCGTCGGTTTCTGAGTGAATGCGTCAAACCTGATTCCACAAAGAGAAATTGTTAGCTGTAAGTGCGCCAGTCCTTCTTCCTTTTTTCCCCCTGGTCTCCAGGCTTTTGTCTTCGGTCTCGTATCATTCTTTGGGTGAAGATGTTTGGAATTCGTACCATGTAAAGGCTATCTTGATATGCTGTTCATCTATGGGGAACCGTAGGTCAAGGAGCTCCAGCTGGCCATAGTATCTGTACAGCATATCGCGCCCAGATGTGCTCTCCTTGCCCGCGCCACGCATATCCTGCCGTAATCGGTTCAAGGTAGCGCACTCTTCCGCATAGCGCTCGGGATCATCTCCATAGCTCTCCTTGATGTAGCTCTTGAGTGGTGCAATCCAATCCACCTCGTTTGTCGCCTTCATGGGCACCGAAATCATCGGAGAGTGAGACATGTTGCGCGATGACCCGTACCGACGGGTGATCAAGTTGCTTGGGGGGTTTATTCCAGCAGTGCGCTCGGAGACACGATATGCGCAGCTCAGGCTGCGGCGCCTCGGATCTGACAGAGAAGCTCAAGAGGGCCGTCTTCCCGTCTATTTGTATGGGACAATACGCCGGCTAGTATGTAGGAACAGAAGCTCCAGAAGCAGCTAATTACAGCAGCAAGCGATCCTGCCAATCTGAACTCTCAGCGACCAGCAGTCTGACGGTGTCGAAAAGTTCAGCAATAATCGAGTTCGCCCTTCAGGCGGTCAGCCAAAGCTCGTAGCGTCGCAAGTTACGGCGAAGTTGTACGATCGAGGGGGACTGAGTGTAGGTCCGTCGGGGATTATGGCGAGAGCAGAGGAGCTGGGTCGTTCGGCTGGATGGAAGGGCAGCAATGTTTGTCTAGTGAGTGAATTCGGAGGCCGGGCGAGCTTGTTGGATGCAGATGCAGATGATGTGACATATGAAGCGGGGTGGTTGTGCTTGCTGTCCGGGGTTGTGGAGAATCGAGATACATATGGCGAAACGGCGCAGACGAGTGACGGAGGTCACAGGTGTGGTTGTCCGGTGGTTGTTTCGCAGCAATGGTTGGGCGCCAGTTGCTGCCTCCAGATCGGGGCGGGTCCTCGTCAACCACCACCGGATCCGATCCAATCAATATTACGATGCCAAGCCATCTCCAGCTGGTAACTGGTTCGCCATATGTACGTCCTATCTATCATCATCTCGTCCATTGTCCATCCCGCCCTCGGGACCGATTACTTGGCGATATTTATAGCCCGGCGCGTCGTCCGCACCACACATAGGTAGGTACATACCCCTGCCAGTAGCCAAGCAACGTTCCCTCTCACAGGCTAAGTAGGTAGACCGTCTGCTCTGGGCTGGGGTACATTGTGATACGCCAGGGGTCGGCGATGAATGACTAATGATCATGGACGACGCGTGCTCCTTTTTTTCTTTCTCGGCGTGAACATACGTTACTCCTTGCTTGGAAATGGAAGAAATGAGTTCACGTGTACTTTGTGTGTACATGTAGGCCATCATGACCAAGAAAGAGAAAGATCGCGATTACATGCCATCCAATGATAATATAGCCCAAAATACTACCTGTCTTGCACACACACACACAACACGAAAAACAAATCTAACTTCAAGAAAACGACAAAGAACGCACGCGAGGTTTCCCCAGCCCCGAAGCGCAGCACGCATGCAGAACCATCGCCAAGCATTCTTGATCCTCCCTCAATCCAGCCTTCAGCCTATCCTCATTGTAGTTTGTGACCCTTTCGGACCTTAAAGACCCTCCTCATCATGTATACACACTTTCCGTGATAGCGTTAACCTGCAAGCCCCGTTCCGCCATCTCGGCATCCTGCAAGAACTGCATCGGCATGCAAACCAAATGTCCCCTGACTTGCGACAGCTTCGCTCGCGCTTCCTCAGGGGGCATGAACTGATCGTAAATGTGGCCAGCCTTGACTCCACGGGGCGGGAGGTAGCGGTCGTAGTCGTCAAAGTTTTTGACTGAATTTGTTAGTCGCGTACTCCGAAAAAGATCATAAGGTCAACAGAAGAAGGGGGCAAAATTGGAAACTCACTATGGTCATCGGGATCCGCGTGGAATACATTTCTGAAAATCTTAGTATTCTTCTCAGCATTCCCCATCCACGTATCCCAGACCTTATCGGACAGCGGATCAGCCACAAAGTCCCACGTTTCGTCCTGATCAAAAACGTCGTTTTCGGGTTTCACGTTGGGTGGCTGGGCGTTCACGTCGTCCTTGGCATCCAGTTCCTGAGGAGGCAGCAGGCCGAGATGCTCTCGCCAGACAAAGCGACGTAGAGTGGCGGCGTGGTAGCCTGCCTCGTAGGGCTTTCCGTCCATGGTGGTCTGGATCTTGCGCGTATCTTCCATGACGATGCTGAGCTCGCTGTCGTGATCGCCGAGCTGACTTCTGTCGTTCAGGTTGCTGGATCCGCAAATGACAATCCTGTCATCGGCGATGAGCAGCTTGGAGTGAACGTAGAGTTCTTCTTGAATCCAGTTCTTGATCTCAGACTCCTCGTCTTCGTGATGGTCCCATGGCTCGTCGTTCAAGTTGCGATCCTCCACCCTCATGGCATGGTGCGCGACTGTTGCTGATGACGTGACTTCCTCCTCAGGTTTCGCCTTCTCGAAAGTTTCCCGGGCCTTCATGGCGTCTTCAGCAGCCTTCTTTTGTGAGCTCGTCATGTTCTCCAATCTCAGTTTCCTCTCCTCCCGAGTCGCCTTGAGCCTCAAGTGACGAATGTCACGGAAGCGGCTGGACCCTTCATCATCTGAGCTGCTGCTGTCATACCCATGAACACCGCCGCCCATGATTTCCTCTGCCTCAGCTCGCTGGACCTGTTGGTAGCTGATTCCTGTCTTCTTCTCAGCTTCACAAATGGCGTGAGTCTTGTTGAGACGGTCGTAAGACCGTAAATTGAAGAAGAAGATGTGTTGCGTGGGATCCACGCCCTGCTTCTTGATTTGAGCAAAGATGGAATTCTCGCCCCGACATATGGATTTGTACTGATAGTCCATGATGGCACGCGTGCCGGAGGCAGCGTTCTCGCGGAGATCACCGGCAAACCCGGGAATAGCGGGGATGATGATGATGATGCGGAACTTCCGACCTTCTTGCGCTGCGCGTACAACGGCTTCGACCATTGCTTGGCCGATGGTGTTGTGAATTGGAGCTTGTTGGTCGCCTGTGGCCGTAATGAAGAACTGGTTCTCAATATAGACAAAGTGTTCGGCCTTGCGGATGATTTCGCTGTAGGCGTTCTGGATAGAATGGTCTTTAAGAATGCCACTGGACCAGTCGGCACTCGATCGCACGATTTGGGCGCGAACGGTGCCCCTGTTATCCAGGTTCTTGGTGCTTAGCGGTGAAAGAGGATGCTTTATGTATTCTCCAACAGGATGATCAGGCCGTTGCACACCAACCAAGTCCTCGTCCTCGCCCTCGCGACCCTCCAACATGATCCAGTCATATCGTGAATCACGCTTATACTTGTCTCTCTTGATAAAATTCCAGCGGAGGACGAAATGCTCGGCAATGTCGAACACACAAGGGCCAATGACGGCCATGGAGACATCGTGCCACGGCATGCGACCATATTCGGCCTTGCTCAGTTCGTTCTGGTCCCAGTCCTCTACTTTTTGGAAATCCATGATTCGGTTGTTGTTGAAGTCTTGACCTGGCCAGATTTCTTCGGAAACACCTTCTGGATGCACATCAGCAAGGGGATGCTGCCGGGCGTCCCAGCGGCCAAAGCACAAATCCAGTCCGCCGATGAAAGCCATGGCGTAGTCAATGACGATGAATTTTTCGTGGTGCGCCCAGTAAACGGTCATGTCGGCAGCGTTCTCGAACACATTGTGATCTGGGTGCCTCATAACCCGGATGTTGCCGTGACCAGGCGTGCCCTCGGGGCAAAGCGCATCGAGCGCATGCTTCGTGTGGCGAGAGTTGCAAGTCAAAGCCGCCTCGACTTCTTTATAGACGCTAACGTAGATCTTGACACCAGCCTCGGCCTTCCTCTTGAGAATCTGGTCCAGACGATATTCTTGCTTGTGATACGGGGGCCGTCTCAGAAACAGTTCCGGGGAGAGCCACCAATCGCATATATAGATCGATTCTTGGGCTTGTTCGAGCGCAACCGAGACGGCCCAAAAATAGTCACATCCGTCGACGTACCACTTGACGAGATTTCCTTCGCGCTCAGGAAAATAAGACTCGAACCGATGAGATTGGCAAATAGCCGTGCGTTTCTCATCACAGCGCTGCTCGTGTTCTTCGTCATGGCGGTGGTCTCGGTTAAACTATTCTCAACGGCGTAAGTATGAAAGAGGATGACAAGCCTGGGTCGCCGATGGACAGAAATGACAATGGATAAGGATTGTGTGGCTCGACATACCAAATTACCAAACTTTCCGATTTGATGTCTACCGAGTGAGAAACGTTAGTTGTTGCTCTTGTTTGTCTTGTCGCCCCACACTATGATGGAGTAGGGGGTAACCAAGGCATTGCGGGACAAGCTGCTGCGTCAAACCAACTTTCTATTGATCAATGCAACTTTGGCGTCGTGAAGCTTGGATTCGTGAAGCTTTTCTTTGAGGTCGTCCATGAGGCCCATAAAGCCACCGTGACCGCCATCCGCCTTGCCTTCAGGCGCATCCCCGGTCCGCGACATGTTGTATTTGCGCAAGTATGTACAAGCGAAGTGACGATTGTGGAGAAGCACGAGCAAGCTGATCTTTGGCTTGTTTCGGGTTGCTGATCAAAGCCAAGTGGTGAGAGATGTTGGGCAGAGACTAGCCCATGGAATCGGTGATGGGAGAAACACCCGAGAGCTTCATTTTTCCAAGGATCAGAATGCCAGTCACTTTGCGGTTGTGACGTCATCAGCCGTGGCTGTTCTATCCTCTTGCGCGTTTCCGCATTCCAGCTCCCAGTGCCAGCAGTCGGCTCAATTCGCGGCTGTGAACCCCGCAGTGCAGACTCCACATGTCGTCCACGTCCGTTTCAGTCTCCGTCTTGGTGCAGGGGTATTGAGTTGAGCCTCTTCTTACTCCGTACCTATTTGTGCGACTCCCAACTGCTTTGCTTCACCAACATCTACAACTCCAACTTCCTTCGTTTCTGATTCGTTTCCAAAAGAGGCAATTTCTCATCATGTCGGCACCCGTTATCCCTCCCGGTGGCACCATCGTGCAGACCTTCAAACAGTCATTTGTCGATGTCCCTCTTGACGCCGACAAGGGCAATGCCGTTGCTACCACCCAGTTCCTCGACGCAGTCGAGTCTCTGGCCACCATCTTTGGTGCGTTCTCTGGAGCAACGAATAGCATCTTCTATCGTGAGATCGGCGCGCCCTAACATAACTGCTTCTTCTTCTGTAGATGTCATGGGCCCTGTTGCCTTCTCCCCCGTCAAGGCCGACATGCTTGGTAACGTGAAGGCAAGTATCATCTGCCTTCTCTTTTCCTCTCCTGCCACTCGCTGTGCAGGGCGCATTGATTCAACAAGAATCTTGACGCATCGAATGTTCTGTTCGGACGATATCTGACTTCTTCTCCAATCAGAAATTGCGTGAGAGACAACTTGCCGCGCCCGCTGAATCGGAAAACCTCCAAGACCTCTGCCGAAACGAACTTAAAACAAAGAAGCACACTGCCACAGAAGGTCTTCTCTGGCTGGTCCGGTACGAATTCACCTGATATCTTCCCGAACAGATTGGCCAATTGAACTTACTTTCCTGCCACTCACAACTACTAACAAACTAACAATCTTTGCTATACAATTGCAGCGGCCTTGATTTCACCTGCAGTGCGCTAAGCTCCAATCTCGCCGACACCAACCAAGAACTTTCCGCCTCTTTTCGCGCCGCCTACACACACACCCTGAAGCCCTTTCATAGCTTCATTGTCAAGCCCATCTTCACCGTTGCCATGAGCGGATGCCCTTACCGAAAAGACTTCTACGACAAGCTTGGATCGGATCTTACCAAGGTTCAGCAAGAAATGCGCGTGTATCTGGCCGCTCTGGAGAAGATTGTCGCCATTCTGAAGGGATTCCTTGACAAGGAAGGCAAGTGGTAAAAATCGGAGCTGTGGGCTGCTTGGAACTTGTGAGCGTTAAGACAGAATAGAAGCCAAGCTACACATTCGCGCCGTGATGGTACGAGTCTGGCTGTTTTTTTGGTGCAGCTTGCACTTGCTGCACGAAGCCGGGCCCCGATCCGATGCCTTCCCGTCGTTCTCTTCATTGCTCTGTTCATTGTCCGTCTGTCTTTGTTTCTTCTTTATGTACAAGCAACACCAAGCTCTGGAAAGAATTCCTTCGCTTAATCCATGTCAAATCTACCTAAGGAGGTAGCTTACCCTCGTAGCGCCCCATTTCTAATTCTAGTGTACGGAGTAAACGTCCTCGGAGAGTCGGAGACGGTCCTCCGGCGACGGCGCCCCCTTGTAAGTTGTGACCGATCTGTCCACAGTCCAACGCTCCGTTCCAACCCCCACATATGTACCTACCTGTCCACATGCGAATGTGCCCCAATCGACGATACATAGCACATCCTTTGAGTCCTGACGCTTTATTAGTCGGTGAGCGTTGTAACTTCAAAGTGTCCATGGCCCGCGCTCCAACAGCGTGCCGTTTCGGTTGAAGCCGCTCGGGCTCTGGCTCAAAGCCAAAGACGGTTGCTTTTCGCACGGAACTTATTTATAGAGAGAGAAGTCTTCTTAGTTCTTGAAAGGGGTTTTCGAACTTACAAGCCATTACATATAGACTACCTATAATTTTGGACACGAAAGGCGTAACTGGAAGGCCAGAGCTCATGTCATTGAGGAGCGAGTACATAGGTAGGTATCGTACATAGCATGTTGTTGTAGGCAGCCTGGGGTTGCAGGTATGTAGACCGTGGAGAGTAAGTAGCTCGGAGTTTAATTTAGCGCGGCGAAGCCGGACATTCGGGCCCTACTTGGCACCCGTTGAGAGAAACGCACGATCGACTCACATTCTATCAATATTTTGCCTCGGAGTCCGTATGATCTGTGGATTACATGACGAACCACCTTCGTCTAACAAATAGATAATGATCTATCAAACAATGCTGCCTGTCTATAATACAATGAATGAAATGCTCGTGGAAACGATGTGCTAGTCCGTGCCCAGCTCGCTCCCGAATTTAATACATATGTATAGGAACGCTCGGTTCGGATTAGGTATTATTCTGAAGTACTGTATCCGCACTTCCCCATCATAATTGCATCTTAATATAACCAGTCCATCTTGTGCTGGCATTATTGTGCCTCATTGTGCCTCGTTATCATCTTCGTTATGCTCTTAGTATTAGGTTTCCCACTCTCAACCATACCAGCTTTGCTCACCAAGAATCGAATCCAATACAGGTAGATTGGTGAGATGTGAAATTGCTTTTCAGTCTCGTCTCTCTATCGCACAGATCTTGACCTGACCCATAGGTACCGTGGTCTTCTAAATCGTGATCTGCTTACGCGCTTTGATCCCATCGACTCCTGATCAGTCTCGCAACTTCGGCCCAGCCATTGAGCAATGCTATCTGTTGCTTTTCCATATTCCACCAAGACACTTTCTTTTGGTGTCATGGGCGGGGGCTTGTCCCAGGCGTGTCCCTCCCCCTCGACAATACGAACATTATATGGCAGATTCAGGTTCTCTAATCGCTCGACGAATCGGATACCTTCGGCAAGTAACATGTCGTACTCGCAAAGAACCATGTGAAGATGCGGCAGCTTCTTTAATATTTCATCAGGCACCAGTCCAGGCGACATTCTGGGATCAGTGCGCTGATCGCGTGGAATTGTTGGATAGAAATACGAGGCGTCAATCAAGTCCGTCATTCCGGGAGAAAGAGTTCGTTCCGGCCGGAGACAGCTTTGGCGTTTTCCTGGCCGCGAAATCGTCACATCCAATGTTGGATAGAATAGAATCAAACCAAGAATAGAAGGCGGACGGCTTGGTAGTTTATAGTCCCATCGTGAAGGATCTTGCAAAACAATCCAGCTCGTCAACGCATTGGTTGCCCCTGCAGAGAAGCCAGACAAGGTAATACGGTCTGGGTTGATTCCAAACTCGGATGCTCGTGATGCTATTTGGATAATGGCATCTACACAGTCCTCCATTGGCGTAGGAAATGGGTAGCTCGGAGCCAGTCTATAGTTGACTGTGAAGACGACGGCATCGACGTCGCCGAGAACCGTCCCTGCCCATCGAGCATCATCTGTGCCTTGACCCAAAATCCATCCCCCACCGTGCAGATTTATGACAGCAGCGCGCGGCCCAATTGATATACGGGACGGATTCCAAACCTCCACTTTAATCTTCTGCTTCCCTTTCGAGCATGACAATGTTGAGTCCAGCCATATTTCTCGGGAAGGGTATGGCGCCGCGGGTTCCGACCTATTGTGGATGCTGAAGCCCAAGCTGGCGGCATAGCGAACCGCCTGTGCTTTTGCGTTGAGATACCATCTTGAATTTGACTCGAGAGGGTTATCGTAATCGTCGCTGACGTCTGAGGCTGTCGCATCACATGCCGCCCCGGTGAGAGCAGATGGCGCCGTGAATGTTGCTGGAGCTGAAACGGTCTCGCTGGAGGTCAAGCTGCGCTTTAGTGCATCGATACGGCCATGACGGCCTTGAGGCCGGTCGACAGGATATGAAATCGTCTGATCGAGCTCCGGGGGCTGCAAACTGCCGATGTGGGAGTCAATGAGAATCTCGGGCTTTCTGTCCATTCTTCGCGTATGTAAGGCGGTCTGACCAATTTTACAGATCGTCAAGCCGGGCGACGGACTTCCAAAAATGTAGCAAAAGCGGTAAGAGGAGCAAGATCTTAAGCCAAACGGTGTACCCAGAGTGGTTTGGCGGAACGACGGCAGTTATTTGTTCTGTTGCGAGTCCAATTCGAAGACGGGGTTTAAAGTGGACTGACTTTACTTAGCGACTACAGGTCCCAGGAAGGTAGGTACGTGTACCCAGCTGATGAAAGGCGACGGCCGAACACGATAGGTACCTATACTCCGTAAGCCGAGCCGCCGCGAGCCAGGCAAGGCTGGACTAGGGGACTTGCTAGGCTGAGACGAGAATTGGACAATTCATGCCAATTTTTTCGCCAAAATGATGCGCTATGACGAAAGGCACGAGGGCAGAGAAAGCTACCCCGTCCGAACTTCATGAGGAAAGTAATGATGATGCCATTCGCAGGAGAGTAAGTATTGCAGCGTTCAACACGTTACACAGTGACACAGTGACACAGTGACGCTCGTAGCGGGGGATCCACCTGCACATTCCCGACGGGATCAATTGGTTGCTGGTTGCTGACGTCACCACACCACACTGAGCGCCTCTGACGTAGGTACATACGTGGTACGTGACGGTATGGACACTGGAGATGATTGTCCGCATCCCGCGTCATTACCACAGGCTCTGGCTTCCGCAGCCCTGCGCTCTGTTTAAAATCAAGGCAAGCCATTATTAATGCACCAGCCTGCACTCGGCCCACTAATCGGGGCGGGCGGGCCAGTCGGTGACCCGGCCAGTCCGAGCGCGGGGGGCAGTACGGAGTAGGTAAGGCAGGCCCTGTTGCCGCTTCCCTGCTGTTTCGCTGTTGTCGCTTTTGCCGTCGGCAGTCCGCTGATATGTCCGGCAAGTTGCACGCGCGCTTATAGGATTAGGTACTGGTATAGTGAACTGTGAGACCTAGTGCTTCACGCTCACTGACGTCCACCGGAGTATGTATCCCAGTTTTACACAAGTCCTATTAAAGTGTCGGGCAGGCGACCTCGCCGTCGGTGGCTTCTCTTAGCACCTCCTCTGGCTCCTCATTCTGTCCTGCCTTTTTTTTTTCTCCTTTCACGTGTCCCTACTGCGTTTGCTACGCGCTTTATCGGTCTGGCAGACACTAGAGTGCAAATTCCACGACCAGCGACGCCGCCTCTCGTCTCGCTACAAATTCACCAATCCGATACCTCGAGTCGCTGGGCAGAGAGTATTGACGACGCACGGAATCTTATTCACTTCCAAACTGCTCGAGAACTCATATCGTGCAGCTGTGCCAGTGCCAGTGCCCGCTCTTCTGAAGCAATCTCCTGTCAACAACCGGCGGCAGGCAAGAGGGACCCACCCACGATCAACAATATCAGAACCTCACATCAATCCTCCCTCCATCACAGCCGCAGGCACGAGAGACAGCATGCCTAGCACATCTGGTATTTTCGGGCCCGTTGCATCTGCCTTCGGCCTAGCAAGGTCTAGCAGTCGTGCTTCGAGTCCGCAGAAAAATGGCGATGTCACAGACGCGACTTACACGGCAGACTGGACGAATTCCTCCTCCCAATCGGGCATCGCAAGTCCAGTGTCGAATCAACCTTCACCTCCGACCCCAAGAAGCCCAGTCTTGTCGAGCAGTGCCTTTGGCAGCCGCAAGCGCCTTTCCACCATGAACGACAGTGGTGCTGATGTCACCAAGGGCTCCGGCCCACTCAACCTAGAGCGGCTCGGTCTGGCCAACTATCGCGCAGAACTCGACAGGCTCAATCAAGGGTCACAACGATCCAGTTTGGAAAAGAGTCGAGAGTCGGGTCGTTCCAGCATGGAGAGCGGTCGCACGAGTATGAGTGCCGATTGGCCTACCCATCCGTACGAGCTCAACGCTATTGCCGAATTGGACAAACTTCCCCTGGGAACCGAAGTCAACTTTCGCGCTCGAATTGCAACTCAGCGCCAGATGTCCAAGAACTTGGACTTTCTTCTCTTCCGCGATCAGACGCACACTGTTCAAGGCGTCCTGTCGAGGGAATATCTCGATATGGTGCGATGGGTTGAGAAACTACACTCCGAGTCCTTAGTACAGGTCCACGGTGTTCTCAAGACACCTCCGGAGCCGGTCCGCTCCGCCACACACTCCGGCGTCGAAGTTGAGGTATTCACCATTCATTTGGTCAATGCCGCTCACGGCGCGCCGTTCACCAACTACAAACCTCCCGAAACTTTGCGTAATCGCCTGACGTCACGAATTCTCGATCTTCGCCATCCTTCAAACCAAGCTTTGTTCCGTATTCGCTCTCTGGTTACGCGCCAGTTTCGGCAAACACTTGATGAACACGGGTTTGTTGAGATCAACACTCCTAAGCTGCAACCCTCTGCCACAGAAAGCGGCGCCGCTGTGTTCAAGGTGAACTATTTCGGCCGCAACGCCTTCTTAGCTCAGAGTCCACAACTAGCCAAGCAAATGTCCGTATCGGCGGATTTTGGTGGTGTTTTTGAAGTCGGACCTGTTTTTCGCGCTGAGAATTCAAATACCCATCGCCACCTTACTGAGTACACTGGACTCGACATCGAAATGGCGATCCAGCACGACTATCATGAGGTGCTCGATGTGATTGATGAATTCCTCAAATCTGTCTTCACTGCCGTCTACGCAATGCCCGAGGTCAAAGAAGTGCAGAAACGATGGCCCAGCAAAGAATTCAAGTGGTTGCAAGAGACGCTGATTTTAAAGTTCGAGGATGGCGTCAAGATGCTGCGCGCCGACGGTCGTGACGTTCCCATGGAGGATCTATCAACTCCCGATGAGATCCGTCTAGGCGAGCTGGTGCGAGAAAAGTACGAGACGGACTACTACGTTCTCGACAAGTTCCCAGCTAGTGCGCGGCCATTCTATACCCTCAAAGATGCCGAAGATCCATTTTGGACGAGATCGTTTGACATCTTCATCCGCGGTCAAGAAATCTGCTCGGGCGGCCAGCGTATCAATGATGCTACGGAGTTACGCGACAGCATGCGAGTTGCAGGTATATCTGAGGATGGCATGGAAGACTATCTTGCTGCATTTGACCTCGGCGCCCCTCCACATGCTGGTGCTGGTCTTGGTCTAGAGCGCATTGTTGCCTGGATGCTGGAGCTTGGCGACGTTCGATACGCTTCCCTATTCCATCGCGACCCAAAGTCCCTCCCTGAGCGGCCTCCCGGTCTGCCTCATCCCGAAGCAGACACAACGAAACCTCTTCGGGATGGTGAAATGCCTCCTGTGGAAAAGCTGATTGCCAATTACGGCGATGCTTCCAACACCTCTTGGCTCGACGAGCGTTTCCAAATATGGAGGCATGCCTCTGGCGCCGCGATTGGCTACGTCAAACAAGACAAGTTTGCCATGGTTACCGGTGATCCTCTCTGCGACGCCAGCCAGTACAAGGAGGTCTGCTCAGCATTCCTCAAGGCTGTCATATCGGAAATGAAACTTACCCCAGTATGGATGTTGGTCTCTTACGATGTTCAAAAGATTCTCGCCCAACAGATGCGCTGGCGCACTCTGTCCTGCACCGAAGAGCAACGGGTTGATGCTAATAAGCACCACAATACCAATGGTGGCGGCCCCAAGGCCCGCCGTGTTGAACGGGAAGGGGTCAAGATCCACGAAGTCAAGCCCGATGCCGACTTCAAGAAGCGTGCCGATGAGGCGATTTTATCTTGGAAAGCCAACCGCAAGGGCAAGCAAATACACCTCACCGAGGTTCGCCCGTGGGTCGATCCGGAACATCGTCGATACTATGCTGCTGAGAAGGACGGCAAGGTCCTAGCCATGGTCGTGTTGGCTAAGTTGTCCCCTAAGCACGGATGGCAAGTCAAATGGGCCTTGGACTTTCCCGGGTCTGTCAATGGGGCTATTGAGGTTCTCATCGAGTACACCCTATCTACCGTCAGTGGCCAGGTGACTTTTGGCGCCGGTGTCTCCGAGAAGATGACGCCTGGAGAGCATCTTAATGGCCTGCGAGCCAGGTTCCTAGCCACCACATACGCATCAATCGTGGAGAGCCTTGGTCTCCGCCGCAAGGCCGGATTTCGAAGCAAGTTTGGCGCTCTGGGCGAAGAGGTCTACATCTGTTATCCCAAGCACGGCTTCGGCATTCGCGATATCCAGCAAATCATCAAGTTTTTCCAGGGATAAGCTTGCGGTTGAAGATGTAGAACGTAACGATTATACGTCATGACTGACGCGCTTTCTAAAAGCCGGAGCTGGCCTTTCTTTTCCTATTTTTTTTTTTTTTTTTTACTTTTTTTTTACTGCGGCAATATGTTATGAGCTTGGGATACCATGTGCTAGAAGGATTTAGAGCAAGATAATAAGTCGACGGCATCGTCTCTAGATGCTGAAGGAAAGATGCTATAATGAGAAACAAGGCGGAAGAAATCGAGTTGCGATGTCACTGGAGAGGAATGTATTTGCAGGCATGGATGCCAATGGGGGGAATACAGGGCGACTTATTATCTCGACGCGTTTGCGGGGTTTTATGGATTGATGAGAACTCACTTGATCATTTTCTAAATTTCTTCAACTACCAGTAGATACCATGATACACAGTACTAATTACAAAGCCAGTTAATTTACAATGATTTCAAGTGAGCAATGTCCACGCCCAAAAAAACGTGAGGGTCGAATGTAAGAGTGTGATGACAGCTACATAACAAAATCGACGTACTCACTTAATTGACGGGGCGATGTCCAAAACAAGTACAGGACTGTGGCTATACAGAAACGGTAGAAAGCCGAGATACGACGATGCAACGTTTACATATGCAAAGAACATCGCCAACAAGAAATGTCTGACTACCAGCCCTTTTCTTGGCGTACCATTATGGTCTCGCGATAGTTTCACTTTCGGTACTTGCAGAGGCAGGGTGGTCATGTGTTGCACAAAAGTGTGGGCGCGCTGCACATATGTATCCCTATGCCCTGCGGTATCATGATATGCGCGAGTTATCCTTCAGCTTCTGGGGGGGTGGAATTGACTCGTAAATAAAATTGGTCCAGGTAACTTATTCTATCATCTAATGTATGGTTTCTATGTATTCTTCAATGCCCGTCTATATCCATGTGTGAAATCAGAGTATCTATATTTGCTTGCTTGAAATCAAAGTATGTATGAGCTCATCTGGCTCCAGAGATGAAAATGCATTTCTCGCCGTCTATGCATACTCGATGTAATGGGTGTCCTTTTCAGGTTACACCCACGAGTATGTGGAAGATCCCAAATCCAACTTGTACAATGAATAGTTCATAGCCATCCCCAAGGAGTACATAATAAGCAAGCTCCGTATGATACGGAGTATAACATGCACCAATAAGCACATTGCTCCTCAACCGAAGGTTACCTAATGTAGCCGATCTTCCCGGTGGGGCAAATCTCACCCGCTCAACAACGCCGCGTTATATACCACGTACCTGACAATTAGTCAAACACGTCAGTGAGATACCTCTCATTCCGCTGCTTGTCGAACCACTCCTTGCTAGCCTCGTCAGTAGGTTCATGTCCGTTCTTCTTCTTGCCCGCCGCCTTGAACATATCGCGAAAGACAGTCTCCACCGCCGTACCGACGTGCTTGCTGCCGCAGACGTAAATCCGGGCGCCTTTGTCCCAGAGATCCATCACGGCATCGCCATCGTGGGACAGCCTGTGCTGGACGTACTTGCAGCCCTGGGACGCCTCGGGTGCTCTGGAATAGGCACGACGGACTTCGACTGCCCCGAGTGCCTCCCACTTTGAAAACTCGTCGGCGTACAGGTCGTCCGTGTTGGGGGATCGGCAGCCGAAGAACAGCAAGGCGGGGGCTACTTTTTTGCCAGCGGCTATCATGGTGGCGCGCTCTTGCACGAAGCCCCTGAAGGGGGCCAGACCCGACCCGGCCGCAATGCAAATGATGGGTGTGTTTTCGGCATCAGCCGGTAGGTGGAATGCTTGCGAGGGTCGAACTGCCACGTGGAGGCGCTCACCGGCCGTCAGCGAGGACAGATAGTTGCTGGCGACGCCGTAGTATGGGCCCTGTCCGGAGAAGGCAGGCTGCTCCAGGACGGAGTATGTGAGCGATACTCGGGAGCTGTTGGCCAGGGGAGACGATGAGATGGAGCTGGAAACACGTTCGGTTAGCGACGGATCAAGATGATGGTGTATATGGTTACTGCTACAAGGCTGATGAAACCACACAGTTCACCTCGCATGGGTCATCACCACTTGGCTAGCTCCCACTGGAGCTGAGGTGTTGAAACATTCAAGAGGACAAGAAAAATACGCGGGCAAAAACTCACTACTGTCGCACGCGCATCGGCGGTAGCATCTCCAAATACGTTCCAAACGGTAGCTTGATGGCAGGAAATCGCTCCAGCAGGTCCAGTATCGACACCCTCTTCGCAAAAACGTGGTCTGTGTAGTCATCCTCGGCAAGTTTTCGGAGCTGACTCGTCACACCCTCATCGTCCGTGGCCGCTGCCAGGCTTTGTATGTTCTAAAAGCGCATCAGTCAAGTTCGCTGGAGAATCGGCCCTGCGGGAGCACAAAGCCAATAGACAACAAAAATACAAATAGAAGACAAGGCTAATATTAGGCGGGGACAAGTTTTTCTGCTTACTCTCTTTGTGGCAGGCTGGCTGATCTCGACGTACGCGTCGAGCACATGCACGGCGGAGATGGCAGTGCCGGTGGGAAGCGTCGTGGGCCCGTCGGAACGCATTGTGAGCATGGCATCCCGCGATAGCTGGAAGTGCTTCAACACTCGGGCTACGGTTGCCTTGTGATTAAATGGCAGGACGGCCAGGTAGTCTCCCGCGCGGTAGGTCATGCCGCTCGGCAGCTGCATCTCGATGTGCCTCTTCACAGTGCCCACCTCGCCGGCCCAGGCTCGCGTGGAGAGCACGGTGGCTTCTTCTACATTCTGTCTCAGAGAAGTTAATCGAGGAACGCTGACCTCGACGCTGAGTCCGTCACCTGTAACGGCACTTCCATCAGCAGCACCATCTTCGACGCCGTACTTTTTCTGCAGCGCGGGCCACAGCAACGTGTCCTCCCAGGATTCAAAGTCACCAAACATGTTCCCACCGGCTGCGTCCGTTGCCGCCAGCGGCAGGAGACGCTCTCCGCCCAGCTTCTGGAGTGTTTCGTCGACAAGTTTGGGAATCCGATGAAAGGTCTGCACCCAGTCGTGGTGGCCGCAGCCAAACACGGCGTACGAAACGTCTTTCATCTCGCTGTCTCCCTTGAGACTCTGCATCCATTCAACAAACTGGACGGCATTGGAAGGGGGTTGTCCCTCGTACGAGGCCGTGATGATGATCACCGGTCGGTCCTTGGGTAGCTTTTTGGTGGCCTCGTTCAGGGGCGCGAGGGAGGTGGCGCGGAATCCGTGGCGAGCAGCATCGGAAGCAACACGTTGGGCAAGAGCCTCGCAGGTTCCGCTATTCGAACCATAAAAGATGGCGAGCGGCTTGCCCTCAGTAGAAGATTCTTCTCCCGAGCCAGACTTTGACGCGGATCCGGATGCTGCTCCGCGACCTCTCGGGGTGCCGGCCCTACCATTAAGGGCCTCTCCGAGCTCCGTCGCGCTCATGCTATGCCTCAACGACGCACGCATGAAGAAACCCGAAGGCTTTATCGTTAGGGTCTCTTGAAATTCCAACGTGTAGCTAGGATCCGCTAAGGTAAACTCAAAATTCTGTATCAGCATCGACATGCAAAGCAGCGCCTCCTGCCACGCAAACGGTCGCCCGATGCAGCCACGCTTGCCGTTACCGAAGGGCTTCCAGCAATTGGGGAACTCCCTGTTCAGACGTTCAAAGTTCTCCTCTGACATCCTCTCCGGCTTAAACTCATGGGCGTCTGAGCCGAACACGGTTGGGTCGAGGTGCGACTTGAGCAGGAACATCGTGATGGGCTCGCCCTTACGCACGAGATATTTGCCACCAATCACGGTGTCCTCGTATGCTTCCACCGCGAAGGCTGGAATGCCAGAGGTCAGCCTCAGTGTTTCACGGAGGACCTTTTTTGCCATGAGACGAGTCAGTATGGACGATACTACAACACAGGATGCATCATTCGCCGGTCCATATGTGACAGCTGCTTGGAGGCGAAAGATGTGGGGGGAAATAATCACGGTGCGTGCTTACCGAAGAGAGATATGGAAGTTTGCTGAGGTGTTCTACTCGGATCGGGCTGCGTCCAATCACCTCGTCGATTTCCTGCTGTAGTTTTTTATATGTATCCGGATTCTTCAAGAGGTGGTAAAAGGCAAAGGACAACAACCCAGAGGTGGTTTCGTGGCCCGCGATGAGGAACGTGATGAGTTGATTCGTGATGTTGGCATCATCCAGCTTTTCTCCCGTGGCCGGATCAACGCCGTTCAGCATGGCGTTCAGGAGATCTTTGCGATCACTCGGATTTTTCTTTCGATGGGCCACCACCTCGTCCGCTGTCGTCCTCATGATCGCAATGTCGTCCCAGTATTTTTGGTTGGCGGAGCGATAGAGGAAGTCGGGCGCGAACTTCGGCCTCCTGTTCCGTGAGGCGGCCTCGCTGAGGAAATCACCCATGGCCTGCACAAAGGGGTGTAGTTCGTCGTGATAGAACGAGTTAAAGCGAAAATCCATGGCACAGAGCGCCAGGGTGTCGAGCGCCAAGCGCGTGAAGTCGTCCGAGGCATTGATGGGCGATTGGGATCCGTGTCTGGCAAACTTCATGCATAGTTGAGAGGCAATGTCATGCATCTGGTCGAACATGACTTGAATCGAAAGGGGGCCGAAAGCGGGTGTCAGAACGCGATGCGCCTTGCCCCAATTGGGTTCATCGTCAAGGGCCTGATTCAGTCAGTTGACTTTCTTGTCTTGCTTCTTTTTCTTGTTCCTCTCTCTTTTTCTTGCTGTCTCGATCGTCTTTCCGTTTTGCTCGCCATCACTCTTGCTCATCCACTGTCCACGTACCGTAAAGAGTCCATCATGTACGCCTTCCCGAACCATCTACTCAAATCCACGTTAGTCAAGCAGGCTGCAGCAAAACAAGCCAGAAGAGTTCTCAGAATCTCACCCGCAACGCCGACTGCATCGTTTTATGAAAACGCTTCTCATCGCAGACTTCGTTCACCAGCCTTTGTGACGAAACAAACACAACATCCCGGGACCCAAGATTGAGCCGGAAAATCTCGCCTGTAGCACGTCGGGTTAGCTCAGACGTTGGTCGGCTTATCCACCAGTCGAGCGTGGGCACGCAACAGAGGAGGAGGGAAATTCAGGCCACGACAAACCGTAGGTATCTGCCAATCGACAAAGATCTCGGATCGGTGTGGTTTTGAACTCGCCGAGGTTGCCCACCAGAGGCAAGCCTGCAGGCTGTGGGATTGGGACCACTTCTGCCATTCCTCCAGAATCCAGATAAATTGGATAATTTTGTGTGTTGGCGGATGCGAACAATCACAGGTTTTCTCTCTTTTGGTCAGGGCCGTGAAGAAAGGCGATGGTTTCGCTAATAAGTCGTCGCGGGGAAAGAATCAAAGGTCAGAGTAGAAAAGTATGGGTCGCCTGTACCAAACAAAGCTGCCTGTGTCTAAGAAAGGGCAGAGCTGAATTATAAAGTACATCATCGATCATTAAACGGAGTGAAAGAGAGTCAGGCAGTCATCCATTACTGCCTGTTTTGCCTCCTTTATCTGCGTTCTCTACATTAGGTAGCCTTTTCTTGGTCCGAATTTTACAAACGCCGTTGCCGGTCCGTCAATTGCCTCGGCAGTGGGCACCCGTCCGGCGGGCCGGGTGCGGGGCATCCGAAAATGGTTGGCTAACAGAGCAGGGTACACTCTACAGTACATCAATGGATTCAATGCCAATGTTAATCCTGCATGGATCGGACCGGGACTCGACGAGATCGAAGCCGGTTCGCCCCTGTGCCCTTGCGGAGACTTTGGCAGAAGGTGAAGTGGTGAGGGGAATTTTTGTAAATGCCGTTCCGGAGTTGTGGTCGCCGGAAATTATTGACTTGACTGATGACGCAAATGTGGAAAACTGACGATTTATGCCTCGAGTACCCGCGCTATCATCATGACTGACTGATTTGACTTCACGCCATTCATGACCCCGCGCTGGAGTGGAGTGATTGATCCCATTATGTATGTATATATGCTTTGCCGCAAGGCTGTGCAAAGGCCTGTGCGTTATGTGCCCGCTGAATTTATATCTAGGTACATGTTGTGGCCTCGGCTTCTTCCCCCTGTCCCTATCGTGAATACGCTCTGTCTGCAATCCCACTACATATTGCCTTTTGGCCATGTCTGGTCCTGGCAGCTCTCCAGATATCTTTGTCGTACGTGGACTGCCAACGCTCCAAGTCCCCCGGACAGCTCCGCCTCCCCGTACTCGTCACCTTGGTTTTGCAAGGTTGAAAATGCAATACCGAGAACCTTGATTCGAGAAGCCCAAGAAATAAAAAGTAGCGGATGTGTAAAGTCGACCATAACGTAGGTGCCAAAAGCCTTCCAAGCTTGTGGCCGAATGTGTAAAATCGTAAACCAAATCAATGAATGCAAATCGAGTCTGCTCTCGTGCCCATCGGAATCTACTCCGTAAGTAGAAGCATCACGCCGTCAGGGTTGTCCTTGGTCGTGTGAGCCTTGAGGGCCTCCGCTACCCCCGCTCCCTGTAAATCGGTCCCGAAACCGGGTCCACGAGGTCCATGGCCCGGGGCCTGACTGACGACGGCTATCTCGATCTGATGTACCCCGCCTACTGGCCTCGGAAGGACTTCGTTGCCGCATTCGAGCGCCCTGCTCTGCTAAGTTGGGGGTAATGCGCGGACTGGTCGGCGAATGCGAAGTTCTACGCTGCAATCTCGACGTATCGTAGCTGAACCCTGTAGCAGCAGCACGACTTGGCATGCCTTGGCTACTCTCACGGTGCATGGATTCCATACCTCGAAGACCATCACTCGGTCTGGGGGTCGTCGGCCGACTGTGAGAATCAACGTGTATCGACGACACCATGTCGGCTGCCGCTATTCCAGTCGGTGTGTCTGCACCACTGCCAGCTTGTTCACTAAAGGCACGCGACTGATCTGAGTTGTTGCGACCAAACGGGAAGGAGGCATTGGAAGAAGACTGCCTTCGGTTGCCAGACCTGGCTGCCCTGCCGCTACTTGAGCTGCCGCCTGCAGCAGCCGAACCTTGTGGCTCTTCATCGTGTTTTTCAACAGGCGTCCGACAGACTGGACAAGTGTTATGCTCCTTAAGCCATAAGACCACGCAGTCCTCGTGGAACCAGTGTTTGCATGGAAGAAACACAGCAATCTGTCCAATCGCCATCTCATCTATGCAAATTGAGCACTCTGCAGTTCCTTCTGGTTCCAGCATCTGTTTGTCCACTACTCTGCGGTCCAGCCTACGCAAGGCTTCTTCTGATGCCGGGGGGGCAGCGTTTGATTGTGGATTTGCTTCCATCAGTTGGGTAATGATACTATCAAAGGCCTCTTGAGAGTATACCGCGTCACCCATCATGGCATTAGAAGGATGAAAAAGATTGAGAATTTCTCGCAAGCCCCTAGCAAATCCGGGCTGAGGACCAGCCGGATGGCCTTGCTCTCCACCTGCCGAGGGTGGTTGAATGTCTCGAATTATGTTAGAGAATAGGCTGGAGATTGCATGGTCAGAATTTAAGACAGTTGAAATGAGGTTTACCAAAGAGAGCAGAAAAGAATAGAGATAGCATCCATGCAAAATTTTCAGAGAAGAAAAGAAGCTTACGTCTGAAAGGGATCGGCACCCTCCTGATGAGCATTTTCAGTGCCTTCTTGATTTTCACCCTCCTGGGTTCCCCGCATGGCAAAAGCCGGACCAGAGATGATAGTGACTGAAGCCGTGCCACCGCCAAAAGCACCAGATGTGAAGGTTGCCCGTTGAATCCGTGGCGGAGGCACGAACTCTTCGTCATTTGCCTGACCGAATACACCGGAACCTCCGCTTGGTCGCGTAGGCCCGGGTTGCGCAAATGGTTGCCCAAATCTCTGGATCATGTCGTAAAATCGCTCAAAGACGGGGTCAATCGAGGGATCATGATGTCGCTGATCCGGACGGCTTCGAGTGCTCCTCCGATAAAAAGTCCCCTCTGCACCCAGGTGCTCTTCTATATCTGCTTCATCGGGGTCTGGTGCGTCCATGTAGCGCTCGTTAGAACGGTCCATAGAGCTTGGATTGGGCGATGGAGCCAGGTCTCGAGGATCGTTTTCCGGACTGATCTGGAGACGCCAGTTAGCACAAGGGAAGAATTCGCCTGCAAAAGCAAAAAAAGGACCAAAATGATGTGAGACCAAATGAAAGTAATGCCAAGATCTTCAGCAACATACGATTTCTGTAATATCACTCTCGCAGCTGGGACAGGTCAGGCCGTGGGCATCGCGGAGCCATTCGTTTGAGCAAGCGTGGCAATAGACCACCTCGCCATCGGCGCTGGCGTCGAGATGACCACCACCAGAACTTCGAGATTCCATTTGGGCGGCCCGACTGCGTTGATACGCAGTGAGAGCGCTGAGACCTAGACCTACAGCGAGGCCAGCGAGTCGAAATGCGCGGAACGCCACAGTGAAGGACTGACGTGACAGACAGAATTGTTTGCTGACGTTTGTGCTCGACAAGCAGTTCCCACAGCTGTACTACCAATCGCGATCAATGTTAACCGATAGCCTGCTTGAAGGGTATGCAAAAGTGCAAAAACCAGACGGCGATCGATAGAAATGACGATAGTTAAGGGCGAGCGTCCTCAAAGATGCTGTCGATGTCTCAAGGAAAAGCTGGGTGTGGCAACCAAGGATCGATTCGGAGTCAACCTGGCTATGGGAGTCTCGTAGAACCAGTGCGAGCGCCTCCTCCTGAGATGAATGTCAGTTTGATGATGCAGGGGGTAGGTTCATATAGGCAGACAGGGGCAAGGTTTGGTGGGTGGTGAACTGGCATGATATGAACATGACCAGCCAGGAGACTCGAGGTCTCTGGGAGCTGGTGGTGTGGCGACGAGAGACCAGGCGAAGTTGGCTAAAAGCAGGACAGTTCTCATACCTGAACAGCGTCTCGAACCGCTCGAACCGCTCGCAACGTTCTCTGTTGTTATGGTCGTAGCGAAGGCGACATTGACACCGATCCCGAGGAGCATACGATGCCCGAAAACCACCCTCTCGACCTGGTTGATGAGGTGATAAATTTCCACGGTGTCCGTGGGGCAGGCGAACATGACGTTTGTCAGCGCGGCAGCGCCCCCGCGCATGATTCACTTGACGTCGGTGAACGGCGAGCGAAGATTCTCCAGGGTAGCGCGGCTTGTTCCGGCCCGAGTGCCTACATAACGGCATTGAACACTTAGGTACCTATGGGTAGCCGGATACATCATACAGCTCACAGCTCGTGGCGGCAGTAAATTGCGTCTCTGGCTTACAATTAGATGTGTAACTTTGTGACGGGACCTTGTATTGAGCACTAATTTCTACTTAGTCTTGATACCAGACCTTGGGCCTTTAAAGCACACCACCTGGGGCTTCACAAAGCAACACGTCGTAACGACTCCCGTCTATTGAGCCATGGCGCTTTGGAGCGCCTCCGCAGTGTTTCGTGGCTTGTTCACATGTCACTCATCTCGACGTATATAAAGCAACAGTGGAGAAAGACACAACCGCACTGGAATAAGGTGATGCGACAGTCACTGCTTGTCCACACACAGCGAGTATTTTAGCCTGCCCAAGAAAAATATACATACACAAAGGAGTCGCCCAACCCCATATCGTGAAAGGGTTTCTCAACTCCTTCCCTCCCTGCTCTACTGTAAAGTCTTCTCCCGCTCATCCTCCGATGCCTTCAATCGATCCTCCTCATCCCACTGAACGAGCTGCTTCGACCACCTGTTGTTTCACCCACCAGAATTAGTGACTATTGCTCATATAGAAGCCCAAAACCGGCAAATCAAACAAAACGACGCCTAAGGATTGCGGAAAGGCTGGACATACCGTCTGCTCAGCATCCAGGCGCTGGGATCAGGCTTGCGCGACCATTCTTCCCTTCCACAGCTGAATTTAAATGCCATTGCCGCAATGGTAAAGATAACACCAGCTGCAATAGCAGTGTTTCCCCTCCAGTTGCCAGGCTGAGCATACCAACCACCTGTTGGCGCCCAGACGTGCTTGGGGTATCTATATTGAACCGCCGCGTTTCAGTCAGCGAGGCGATTCAGGCAGCTTGTTTTCGAATGTCATCGGTCGAGAATATGTTTTCGGTGCCTCAATTGGCTGCAGCGCAGGAGGGAATATCTGGGGATTCGTTCGCGGGACAGCCGACTTACGGAACTTTTCTGCCACCACCCTATGCGCACGCCACAGCATTAGTTTAACCTGTCATCCAAATTGCCTGCAAGGGATCAACATACCATTTTGATTGAATTATCGACAGATGCTGGGAAAGGGACGTGTGATGCGCGAGCTGCGCCTTTTCCGATGGATATGGGGTTGATTGGTCCTCTCGCCTGCTGGGACCAACGACGTTCGTCCGTCACACGGGCCGAGTATTGTTCCGTCCCTTGGTGCGGCTTAGCGCAACCTTTGAAGCTGCAACTCGCGCGAACGTTCCAAGGAGCCGACTTCAGAAATGAGCGACTCTTTTCCATGGGGCCACACCACCTGACAACTTTCCCCCCCCGCGAACTGCCGTTGTGGTGTTGAATTTGAAGATTGCGCGTTGCACCTTGCACCTTTGTACCGCCTCCCGATCTGAAATCGAATTACTCTACTCGGAGAACTTAATGTCACAGCAGGACAAGCAGAAGGACTAGCCCCCAACTCCGGGTCTTCGATTTTTTTTCTCTTCCACTTTTTTTTGGCCCTGCTCTACTCATCTAGGTCGAGGTGGTTGGTCGCCTGATCGTTCCAAGATGGTGAGATTACGAGCATCACAATGGACTTGTAGGGCCTTGTCCCAAGCTCGCCCTGGAGCATCCTCTCTGTCTGCCCGAAAAAATTTCTTCCCACCTTCGATCCGATGCCAGACCTCAGCAGCCACTGCGCACCAAGGCGCAGAAGACATCATCGACGCCGAATCCTCAGCACTGTCGTCGCATGTTCCATTGCCCTCACCACCTCCCGAACGAAGTCTACAGTCAGCAAAGCTCGCGGCGTTGCATGCACGACTGGGCTTGCCGACCAAAGTACCGATACAGACGATTGCGCGAGCGCTGATCACACCGTCAGCTGATGGAAATGGGAGCTTCAACAATTCAAATTTGGCATTTTTGGGGAGCACAATCATAAACTACCACGTAATGGAGTACCTCATGTGCAAATGGCCCCGTCTGCCCACGGCAATCGTGTACGAAGCATTGAGGGCGTATGCAGGCCAGGAATCTCTTTACATGATCGCTCGTCGATGGGGCGTGGAAGCAGCTGCTGCTCCGGGCGAGGAGGTCGACCCCGGATTGCTACAGTGGAAAGCTGACGGCGAGAACATGACGGTTAGCAAACGATGGGGTTATGTCCGCACAGAGGTGCAGCGGAACGCCATTTACAGACGTGGTCTGAGCAGCCGTGTCGTTCTCGACGATGCCTTCGGTGATCAGATAGCCAATTCTGATCAGAATGCGGCCAACTCCTTTGCCGCGCTCCAGATTAATGCTTACAGCTCATTTACGCAGGCCGTCGTCGGCTCCGTCTACGCTCACTGCGGCCGCCAGACTGCCAAATCGTTCGTCACGTCACACATCCTGTCGAGACAGTTTGACCCATCCACCCTTTTCGATTTTCAGTTGCCAACGCGCGAGTTGGCTATGCTCTGTGCAAGAGAAGGATTCGAGGCCCCCATCGCTCGTCTGGAGAGCGAGACTGGCCGACTGTCAAGAACACCCGTCTTTGTCGTGGGCGTCTACGCTGGCAGGGACAAGTTGGGAGAAGGTGCTGGCCCTAGTCTGGATATTGGCAGGCGCAAGGCCTGTATGAACGCCTTGAAGGCATGGTATCTGTACAGTCCGGGAAATAAGGTCCGCGTGCCGAGTGATATGATGGAGCAGGATGCAAAGCCCTGGACGGCGCCATACATCGACATTGGTGAAATCATTTAAGGAGGAAAAAGGGCATCATCTTTGTTCTGTGAGATAAGAGGGGTTGGACAATTGGACAAATAAAGGAAGTTGGTGTGGTTGGGGGGAGTTCAGATTCTGTTATACTCTACACGAAGTTGATGGACGGAAAACAAGGAAGAAGACACCCCTGTAAATTAAAATACACTGTAGAACAATCGGCCTCCTAAGCGGCTCCTCGAGAGGAGACTCAGAGCTCCTTTGTACCGGATATGCCTCTTCGTTATAATACGCCACCCTGGACCCAAGAGTAAACTCCCCGATACCAATTCGCAATGAAATATAGATATAAGCCAAAAGTAGAAAAAAGAACATGGAAAGAAAAAACAAGCCTGTAGTTGTGCTCTACCGTCCTATCGAGTTTGTTCCAATCTTTGTGCCGATGAATCTGGTGTAAAGGAACAACACATAGATGAAGAATGAATTAGACAGGGCCAGGTATTCAAGTTAAGCACGTATAGAGATCAGCTACTCAAGACCGCCAACGACTGCGATGCCTCATCCCTCGCCCTCTTCTTCTCCGCATTTTCCCGCAGGAGCTTTTTTCTCTCGTACACAGCCCTAACGGTGGATCGAATCTGTTGTCTGCCCTCGCTGTAGTTGGCACGCGCGAGATTGACGACACTGTCGATTTGGTCTGGCGTATAGACAAAGTTCCACGTGCTGAGGAAGTCGCTCGTGCCGGGGGAAATGTCCGGACCCTTGGGGTTGGCGAGGAAGGGAAGGTATATGACGGCGAGACCAGCGTCGGGATCCATGATTTGCCATTCGTTGGTCCTGTTGATGGCTTTGGCGGGCGGAGGAGGGTTCGGTGATCGTTCTTGCGTGGTGCCGACCCAGACTGTACAGTATCCTAGATCGCCGTTCTGCTCGTTTGCAGGATCAAGCTTCACGACACGGTCTGCGTTTTCACGACCGCTGTCCTGATTGTCCACCTGCGATGATGGAGACTTGATAGATGCTGCTCTGCGAAGAGCTTCCTGGTCGTTTTTGGCTTGTTGTAGGCGCTGGTCTGCTTCTTTAGACGATGAAACTTCGGCATCGACGAACTCCTTGGTAGTTTTCTGGACAGATTCATCCGCTTTAGGCCAGCCGATTCCCAGAGGCCAGCCTTTAATGCCACGCTGACGAGCGTATCCATCGGCAACGGAGAGCCAGTTGTCGGTCTGAATGTCGGCGGAAGCATCGAAGGCGACGAGAATGTCGACGCCTCGTCCTGGGCGAAGAAGGGGATAGATAGGCAGATTGTTGGACATGCCAGCGTCCATGAGTTGGATATGTTCCTGCTCGTATATGCTTCTTGGTGTCGTGCTAGGAAGCTTGCCATGCATCTGGTACGCGAAATTGGGAATCGTGGCCGGGTCTATGGGATGTACTTTGATTAAATCGTCGTCTCGGCCGGAGACAAAACCATCGATGCTGGCCAAGCCGGCGCCTCGGAGAAGTAACGGCTTGATCTCCTTGTAGTAGTGGCTCAGCGTGGCACAAAAGGCGCTCCCGAAGATTCCCATTAGCAGGGGTACCCGGAGCTCCGGGAGGTGGAATCCGTTCGGTAGTGGGACGTCTTTGCCGTTGTTGAACCTGCGCCCCATGGCCCATGTGGGAATGCCGGCGCCGAATTCCTCACAGAAAAATTCGTAGGGCGTGATTTCATACCATTGGAACCAAGGTGCGTCCTTGATAACCTTCTTCTCTGCTTCGGTCGGCTCTCTTTGTGTCCCCTCAACCTCGGGAATCTCATGACGCACAATCGTGTAGATGGGCAAAGGACGCTCTCCAAATTTGAGTGCACCGCGCTGATTAGAGATTTTCAGATCTGCCTCGTTGACGCCCAGTTCACCCTTGGGCACGAGAAGTCGAGCACCGAGCAATAACCCATAGATGTCGACCAATCCAAAATCAGCATTGGGGTCGCCCCGGAGTTTCTCAACAAGACCGCTGAGAAGGTACTTGCTGGTGGGCAGGGAGACGAGAGACTGAAAGGCGAGGGGGGCATAGGCGATGTGAACGTTAATTCGTGCCTTCAAGTGTTCCACCAGTCTCGCCAAATTCCCACCAGCAATGGAGGAGTTTAAAAGAGTCTGGAGCCAACAAGAACCACTGACACCGGCCGTGTACGTAACGCAGTCGAATAGGCCATCTTCTTCGGCAGCAATCATGGACCCAGTACCCGCCACCAGGGCACGCAAGCCGCCTCCTGAACCACACATGGCAATGGTTGGAACATCGTCCGGATGAACTTCCTTCTCGTCTAGGCCAAGGTATTTGGCCAGAGCTAGCCGAGTGGCACGTTTCCTTCTAGACAAGAACTCTCGCTCATCATCACAGAGTTCGGACGATACGCGGACCTCGGCTGTCCATGCGATTTCTGGGTTGACCACCGGGTCATGTGCCACATTCCAAATCTCGTCCGCCAGTGAGCCTGGAGCCATGGAAAGCTCCCTCTGAAGCTTCCTGAGATATCCAGGTACAAACTTGGACCAATCTGGGAGAACCATGTCGGCTAGCTTGTTGGAGAAGACGGCCCATTCGGTGTCGGTGATGAGGGTAATGCTTTCAACGCGCTTTACGAAGGTATCCCAGGCGGTTTGGGACTCTGCCTCAGTTTCAACCGGCGCGTCTCGTTCCCCATTTTTACCAACCTTTTCATCAGACTTTTCGCCAGAAATCTCGTGCGCACCTGTTGTTCGATGGTCTGGTGCACCTTCGTGTCTCGAGGAAACGAGTTGTGCGGGCACGAGTGATGGACCAAGCAACCACACGGACAAGGCTCCTGCGACGATGGTGGCGGGTACACTTGCGCCCGAGCCGGCAGCTTTCCTGGAATAGGTGAGAAACTTGTGTCGGAATTCGAGGTGTCCCAGACAGTTTGTACGTCTGCTGCCGGTTCTGAACGGAAAGCTGAGGGTGGGCAGACGCTTCCTTACGGAGTGAAAGCGGTTCATTGTGAGTCGTCTTTCAGCCTGGAGTCATGACTTCGCGACATATGTTCGCTGCTGGAAAGCCAATGGCCGTGCGCCTCGGAGCCAGGCGAAAGACCAACCCCTTTGATCGTACATGTGAGTGAACATTTGCCATCGTCTTGTCCGAAACGTGACTGCGTATTCATGTGTTCATGGCAGATCCGAGAAATGTGCGCTAAGCCTATAGTAGAAGCCGCACGGTGGGCGGTGAGTTCAGCTCTTCAGTGTTCACGAATCACAGCAGTGACCACTGACAGCACCCAGTTTTTCCGACTTGCTTGGACGATTTAGATGTGGCAGAATTACCAGCTTTTTTTTTCTTCCCGACGGGATGCACTCACATTTTTGAACTCTTCAATTGACAACCAAATTCCCATTTCTTCACACCTCAGAATATTGAAGCTGTAGCGACTCACCAATTTTTTCACAGCATAAAGGTACGTTTTTGTTTATCCAACACCGGCGACGCGGCGAAGAAAGACTCTTGCCCAATACGCGCGACTATCTTTTCGACCCCGCCATTTCTTGATCTTTGTCGCTGAGCTGCTGACACTATTGTATTGACATCTCAGAATTTATTGCCATCCTTTCTAAGCAAACGATACCTTCTTCTTAGCCGGCGAACATGAGCGACGCGGAGGCCACCACTAAGCCGATGGAGGCCACTCCCACCGAGGCCAACGCGCCCGAAGCCGCTCCTGCTGAAGCCGCTCCTGCTGAAGCCACTTCTACTGAGGCCGCTTCTGCTGAGGCTGCTTCTGCTGAGACAACTTCTGCAGAGCAGGCTCCTGCCGCTACTCCTGCGGAAGAGTCCAAAACCACTGCCAAGGTTGACCACAAAGATGTCAAGAAGAACAACAAGTTCGATCCTAGTGTTCGCGAGGTGACGGATGATCCTGTCGCCATTCGCAAGCAGGTCAGTTGCCAACTCATCCATTAACACAAGTTCTATGCGTCACATGGCTCTGGCCTGGACTGAAGCTACGACTTCCCCTTCACTGCAGAGATTTTTTACATGGCCATTTTGCTGAACAAGGCACCGCTACAGGTCGAGTTTTACTTCGGCGACTGGAACTTTGCGCAAGATAAGTTCATGTGGGAATCGTGTGGCGGATCAGAAAACAAGCCCATCGCCATCTCCACATTACATTCCTTTAAACGCATGCGCACCTTCCAGCCCTACAGCGCCGTTGTCGCAGCCCTCCGAGACAGCAAGGTCCTCGAAGTTTCGGGCGAAGAAGGCGCTGAAGTCGTCAAGCGCAAGGTTGCCTACAAGCCCATGGCCGAAGGAAAATCCAAGGTCGAAGCCGCCACCGTCTACGTCAAGGGCTTCGGCGACGAGAACCCGGACACACAGTTCGATTTGGAGAGCTTCTTCGCTCAGTATGGCGAAGTAAAGGGTTTGAAGCTGCGCCGCACCAACGAGAGTCTGTTCAAGGGTTCCGTATTCGTCACTTTTATCGATGAGGAGACCGCCAAGAAGTTCATTGCCACAGAACCCAAGCCCACCTGGAAAGGACAAGACTTGAAGATCATGTCCAAGAAGGCGTACTGCGAAGAGAAGAGCGACTTGATTCGCCAGGGTAAAATTGAGCCCAACGCCACCCAGCCGCGCAAATTCTACGAGGGTAAGGACTTTGGTGCCAAAAACAAGGGCCGCAACAACCGCGATCAGGACGACTGGAAGAAGAGACGTGACCAAGACCAGAAGAGCGGATTCCGAGGTGGTCGCGGAGGGCGAGGTGGCCGTGGTGGCCGTGGTGGTCGTGGTGGGCGAGGCCGAGGCGGCAACCGCGGAGGACGCGACAATGACCACAAGGACAAGACTTACGAGAGGTGAGTTTGTTTGAACTATTTGACCCACTTTCCATTCCTACACCCTATTATTTCTCGCCCTTGATTATGCAAATGTTGTCTTGTTTCTACCATCTTCGACTGAGGAGTACTAACAGACAATTCAGCGGCCCCCCCACCATCCAGTCCACTGCTGAAGACAAGTCAAGCAACGGCAAGCGAAATCGCGAAGAAGACGGTGGTGCCAGCGAGCCGGCAGCCAAGAAAGTTGATACCAAGGAACAATCGACTACAGAGGCATGAGCAGTGCCAGACATGATAATATCGCCAGACACGTATATAGGACAAATATGAGGGCGTAAGAGAACTTTGGCCCAAGGTTGGCCAAAGGGCATATGGCCAAGGGTTATGTATTGGATCAATGTGTGGATGGACGGACAATGTACTTCTTTTTCGATCGTCAAGGCGTTTGGGCTACTCGGCACTAGTTTTGAGCATCTATAGACCAATGCTCCAAGATTCTACATGTCAAACCATAGAGGGCTGTGTATTCCATGGTTGTCGCTGCTAGCATATAACGGCTCTGGCCCTTTGTCGTCATTTGTGCGTGTCTATTTAACGAAAGGCACCAGCTGAACCTTGACAGTTTCCATCACGCCAGGTCATGAACGTCTTAGGTCTATGCAGTGGTCATGACGAGAACAGAAATGAGGCTCAAGACAGTGGCAGGTCGAGCCTGTCACAGAACAAATTAACGTCAAATCAGTGGTCATATAAACAATGGATACAAGTAATACTTATAAGAAAGCATATCATTTGCCATTATGTATCGATGTCGTTGCTCGGTGGAGGATGTCACATCACGCAGACCCTCTCCACCACGCACTTTTTTCGGCGGCGAGCACATGCGCCTATCATTTATTGGAAGCTCTCTGCAAGATACATCCCCTCAACACAGGTAGAGGTTGGTCCGAGAACATGCATGATTGCGAGTAGTAACAAAACCAGTCATTCTGATACATAGGTTCTTCCGCTGACCTCTCTTTCCGTGATGTCTGCTCCTTGTGAGGCATCACACAAGTTAGCGATGCAATCAAAGATCTGCACGATGCAGCGTATGAAGTGAAAGGGACAAAAGATGAATATGTACATCAGTAGAACCAGTATTACATATGTACCAAGCCCCAAGAATGCCGCCTTTCAGCCAACGCCGCTCCGAAACACGGATGATAAGTTGGTAACTCACGAGTCACGAGTCACGAAACCATTGCCGGCCCGCATGGCCAATCACAAGCAAGTTGCAACAATAAGCTCCCCTCGGCCGAAGACAGGCTCCTCGCCCCATCCAACATCCCGGCACTCGGGCCCCCGCCAACCGCTAAATACTCCGATCCCGATCCGCGAAGCTTGAAGCTTGAAGCTTCCCGAGAGCCAGCAGGGGTATGCAAGCACGCATTGCATTTGCGATTGCAACAATACCTATGTATGTGATACCTATTGTTTCACTCAAGGAAAGAAACTCCCGCCAACAAGGCGCCTCCGACGTCGGCACCAAACGCACGGCGCGAAAATCGTCCCGCCCGGGAGGCTGGAGGCTGGAGCCCTCTTCAGGCCGGCCAGCAGGTCCCAGGATCGGATCTGTTTTGCAAGTCATGGCTCCCTTGTCTATTGGACAGGACGAGGACTGGAAGGGATTGGGCTTTCTCTTTTCTCCCCCTCGGCAACGGTAAAGCCACCAGGGTCAAGCACCGATTCCGCAATCAAATGACAAAGGTTCCTGTCCTTGGGTTGGATTCACCTCCATGGGGCTCTCCCCGGGGCCCGGCTAAGCCCCCTTGCCTCACCCGGTTCGGCATCATTCAACCATTGGATGCTTCCCAGCCCGTCTTGAAAGTTTTGAGTTTGTGGTGAGAAAAAATGGAAATGCGACTACGAACCACTGAGAGTGGGGTTTGCGTGAGGAGAACTCCAAAGCAGGGCATGTCAGACTTACGGTTTTCTGGTCTGTAGTTACAGAGTTGCTGCGTACGTATCCCGCATTGCAAATTCCAGATCCCAGACCATGTTGACTTTCTTCGTATGTAGGCCTGGTTGGTGCTCTGATTTCTGTTGCTCCGACGTTGTTATCTGTGGCCTTGCTCTCTGCAACCTTATCGTGTTGCGGACCTGCGGTCTTGGACTCTTGTTTTCATGAGACCCTTTTGTTCATTGCGGTCTTATTCTCCGGACCTCTACTGCTCTTAAGAGACAATACGGGGCAACGACGGAGGGTCTGCGGAGGAAACAAACATTAACCCGCAGTATTTGTCTTGCCGGTAGGTATAAGTCGGCGTGTTCTACTTTGTGGACAAAAAACATCTGAAGAGGAGGCGACTCGTTCCATAGGACGTGTTGACTCAGAACGTTTCCTTTTCCCAGTCCATTCCTTTCTTTTATCTCGTTCCCACACCATAAACAAAACCCCCACACGCGTATATATCTACACTAGGGGTCCGAACAATGGCAGCGCATACCTCCCCTTGCCTCGAGCCCGACCCCGACGGCAAAATCCAAAGCTCCTGCACATGCACGGCCACCACCTTCTCCAATAATTCCTCCTCATCAGCCCCCAAGACAGATTTGCAGCGTGATCCGGTCATGGCCCTCTCAAAGGTCGCCTCAATACGTTCAGCACGCTCCCTCGTGTCAGAGGTCCGAGATGGGGTTCTGAACCAGAGAGACCTGGAGCGTGGGAGAGGACACGGAGGGAATGAGAAGAATGGCCTTACCAGGGAGAACGACACGTCCTGGGACCCGGATCTTGTGGAGTGGGATGGACCAGATGATCCCCAGAGGCCTACGTCGTGGGCGGTCAGGAGGAAATGGGCGGCTGTCTTATGCGGTACGTCGTGACTGTTGACTGTTTTGTTACTGCGTGCAGTGAGTCGTTATTTGCGTGGAGCGTTTTGGCTATCGTCGATGCTTCTTTGATATAGTTTTGCTGTCTTAAGTCTTCGTATGGTAAGTAAGAAATTACTCTTTTCTTTTCTTCTTCTTTTCTTCTTCTTTTCTTCTTCTTTTCTTCTTCTTTTCTTCTTCTTTTCTTCTTCTCCCCCTTTTTTTTCATATAGAAGAATAAGTACTAAAGGAAATCCACATCCCAAAGTATCCTGCTTCACATTCATATCACCAGTCGCATCCTCCATGGTAGCCCCCGGCCTCGAAGCCATAGGCCACGACCTCTCCATCCAAAGCCAAGTCCAGCGGGTGCTTGTTCTGTCCGTCTTCATCGCCGCCTATGCACTTGGCCCTCTGGGATGGGGCCCCCTCTCCGAGTTGTACGGGCGTGTCATCGTCCTGCAGCTCTCCAACTTGCTCTTCCTCGTCTTCAACCTCGGGTGCGGACTCGCGCAGACACGCGACCAAATGATTGCGTTTCGCTTCCTGGCTGGGATAGGCGGCTCCGCGCCGCTGGCTATCGGCGGGGGCGTACTCAGCGATCTGTTCCGGGCCGAGGAGCGAGGCCGCGCCCTCAGCGTGTATTCACTGATGCCTTTGCTGGGACCGGCGATTGGGCCAGTGGCAGGGGGTTGGATCGCCGAGAAGACGACATGGCGGTGGGTGTTCTACAGCACAACGATTGCTTGCGGCCTGGTTCAGATCTTAGGCTTGCTTTGCCTGCAGGAGACGTACGCGCCGGTATTGCTGCATCGCAAGAAGATGCGGTTGATGCGCGAGACGGGTAATATGCAGCTTCACACCGAGTATGACTGCCCGGATCGGACATTGCTGCAGATGCTGGCGAGGGCCTTTGTTCGCCCGTTTAGACTGCTGACCACGCAGCCCATCATCCAGGTCTTGTCGCTGTATCTCATGTTTCTGTACGGCACTATGTACCTGATTCTGGCTACTTTCCCATCCCTCTTCGCCACCAAGTACGGCGAATCACCTGGTGTCATTGGCCTCAACTACATCTCCATCGGGTTCGGCTTCTTCCTCGGCACGCAAGTCTGCGCTCCACTGCAGGACCGCGTGTACGCTGCGCTCAAGAGGCGCTATGTGCCCGATGGGGGAGCCGGGAGACCCGAGTTTCGTGTTCCGATGATGGTGCCCGGCGCGCTGCTCGTCCCCGTGGGCATCATCATCTACGCCTGGACGGCCGAGGTGCCCACGCACTGGCTTGGTCCCAACGCTGGGGCGGCGATTTTTGCGCTTGGAACCATCATCGGCTTCCAGTGCATTCAGGGCTACGTCGTCGATGCCTACCCGCGCTACGCCGCCAGTGCGGTGGGCGCCATCACGGTGCTTCGCAGTCTGGCCGGCTTCGCCTTTCCGCTATTTGCGCCGGCCCTGTATGATAAGCTGGGCTATGGAAGGGGCGGCACTGTTCTGGCGGCCGTTTCCGTTGCCGTTGGCTGGCCGGCGCCGTTTTTGCTATGGAGATACGGTGCCGCACTGAGAGCCCGGAGCAAGTTCGGCACGGCCGCTTGAGTTAGTCATGTCGTCGCAGTCAAAGATGCGGATAGAGTGCTCAGAAAAAGTGATGAAGATGGTGACGGGGTCATCATGATGATGCGATGACAGGATGGCACTAACATCTCGATATATTGTTCGAAGTGAAAGCAATAATGAACACCCGTGGCTAGCACGATGGATGACAAGATTAACCACTCAACGAGAAGAAGCCGAAGCACCCGAGCCTAGGACATTGGACACTCTGCGTTACAAAGGCCAGCTGCGGCTTACTTCCGATGGAGGTAACCTTCTCTTCATTCTGCATTCGTCTTTTGAGCGTGACCCCCGTAATTTCAAACCGAATAATCCATTTTTCTGTCACCCATCACTTTCCAAAATTCCTCCACCAGCTCCTTCTGGCCCTTGGGTGCCCCCCTCACGGCCAAGTATATGCGCGATTCCAGCTCCGGATCCCACTCACCAGGATTTCCGCTCACCATGATCCCTCCTGCCTCCTTGAGAATGCACCACCCGGCGCAGACATCCCACGCCCAACAACCCCCCTCCCAATAGGCATCCATCTGACCAGCCGCCACTGCCGCCATGTTCAGCGCCGCAGAGCCCAACGAGCGCAGCGAATGCACCATCGAGCCGCCCGTTTCCCGACTCGCAGCCAGCTTTTTGAACACATCTGTCTTGATCTCGTAGTTGGGGCCGTCTCGTCCAGAACCCCATTCAATGGCGACCAGGCACGTGCCCAGTCCTTCCAGCGGGCGGGGCGACTTGGCCAGCGGTAGCCGCAGCGGCGTGGTGCCCTTGATACGAGTCATGTACGCGCCGCGGCCCTGAATAGCTGTGAACAAGAGGTCTTGCCAGGGGTTGTAGATGACGCCGACGGTCGGGCTTCGCTCAATCGCTAGGCCAAGCGAGATGCAGGCATTCGGAAAGCCGTGAACGAAATTCGTCGTGCCTGAAAGACCTCGGTCGTCAATTGGGACCTTGCGCGAAACAACGGTACTTCAAGCATGCCTCGACGAAGTTGGTGAGGACGAAGAGGAGAGAGCTCATACCGTCAATCGGGTCAACTACAAAAGTAGGTTCCGGACCAAGTCTCATGCCCGGCTTGTACGTCTCCTCTCCCATGAATGCCACGGACGGGAACGAGGCTGAAAGCCGTGTCGAAACCATCTTTTCAACGGCTTGGTCCGCCTCGGTGACGATATCGACGGCTATGGAGGGAGCGCAACGATGGGCTTTTTAGCTCGAACTCTTGCCATGTAGTTTCGATTCGCTTTTCTTTTACTCCTGCACGCGCATGTCTGGCATTTCGGTGGATGGCAGAGACGTACAGTTGAGCTTGGTACCAGTGTCAAGGTCGGCAGGGTTCGCGGCGAGAATCATCCGACCGGCCTCGTAGGCCACAGCCACCATTTCATCGCGCACGGCTTCGAGATCGAGGTCCATCATCTTGTGGATTTGGAGAGGAGGCGATGACTTCAAGGATCAGAGGACAGTTCGCGTGAATTCGAAAGAAGCAACGGCGGTGTAGTGGCCTGGGTTACTGGTCATCGTCACCCATCACGTGACTGAGGCCATGGGTGAGCGGCGACTGCGGGTCGATACGACTTGATGACGACAAGCACAGCGCAGTGGGCCGTCAATGATGCCAAAAGTTGTTGCGCCAAAAGATCGCAAATAATTTGTGCCATCATTAAGATATGTACTGTCCTTGACCTAATCATGTAGTCGCTCCAGCCAAAGATACCATTGCGCAGAACCGTGCCAGCGCCTATCCTCGCATCCTTGCGTAAATTTCTCGCATCGTTCCTAAAAAAAAGTCCGCCTCATAAAGTAGGTAAAGTAGGTATAACATACATGTCTGCGTCTGCACGTTGACCGAGCTATTTGAAATATTGCATGATTCCTAGCTTTTTGGACCATGGCGTCCCGATCAAGGCTCGCCAGATATCCCTCTCTCACACGCCTCCCTCAGACGTTCTCCCTCGGAGACCTTTTGCTAGCTCTAGGAGTGCTCTCCGAACTATCCGGGCTGCCCGGCTCCCTCTTTGCCTTGGAACCATGGCTTTGCGCCGCAGCAGTATCAATGGGACGAGGGCTTACCCCGCGCAGACTCGATGCAGCGTCATCGTCAAAGGGATTCGCGTCGTGGCCTTGACGATGAGCACCGCGCCGCTCTCGTTCGTCGTATTCTGGAGGACCAGGCGTAGGGGCAAGATCCAAATTGTAGCCTGCGCTGCCAACGTACTCGGTCCGTCCTTGTCTCCCGAGCTCCGCCTCCTCGAGGTACCCGTACCCATCAGCCTCGAGGCCTACGCGCGTATCCCAGGCCTCATCAGGATCGAGCGGGCCAAAGCCGCGCCGCCCGGCGGTGCCGCCTGCGCCAGATAGTGGTCGTTCGTATGCGCCCGCAGCGGATCGGTTGTTACGGTTTTTGAGCTTGCGCACTTGGTCGTTGATCCAACCGACAACGCCGCCAGGGGCGGGCTGCGGCGGGCCATATGGATTTTCTCTTCGTTTCCACGGCAGATAGGACGCGAGACCGGGGACCGGCAGCTAGAGAAATCGAAGCGAGATCAGCACCAAGTAGGCAAAGAACGAAGAAGACAGGACGACGAAAAGCGCAAAAGGAAAAAAGACCTACGCCTAATCTGCGCGCGCGTATATGCGTAAAGACCGCCCAGCCAAGGGCCGCTGCAATCAGCAGCACAACAATAGCAATGACGATGCCCCCCGTGGTGGACACCATCTTGCGGATGTGCGTGTGATGATAGTTGCCTCGTGAAGCCTCATAGGATGCCCAGTGGAAGCGCCCGAGGAAGCCCGTCAGTTGCCTTGTGCTCGAATGCGCTTCTGAGCACTGGTCCGAGTCCGGATACGTCGGGTGGCCGCCGGCGCAGTGGGAACTTGTGGTTGGTTGTGGGAGGGAGGGAAAAGCGAGGACGTTCAAGATGAGGTTCCCGACGTTCAAGATGGAACATCTAGGTACATATTGTGCCACCGTATGCGACGGAACAATTGGGCAGCAGCTACACCGTGTCCGTGTTTGGCAGGGGGTCGCTTTGGGCCGGTTCTTCGGTGGAGCTCAGTGGAGCGATCAGCCTGAACTTCAATGAAGCCGTCCCAACAGGTACATACCGTATACACTGGCAAATTGAACCTGGCATCAGGTCCATACAACTGTGCCAAATCGGCTTAAGTGAGGGGAGACCTTAATGAGCACCTCAATAACTGCCTAATCACCACCCCAATTCCCTAAAATGGTATAGTATGTTTCTGGTACCCTGCTAGCGTCTTTA
>SRQL01000121.1:0-57194 GCA_018360575.1 Claviceps sp. LM454 group G7
TACGCGCTAGCAGGGTATCAGAAACACACTATACCATTTTAGGTAATTGCGGTGGTGATTAGGCAGTTATTGAGGTGCTCATTAAGGTCTCCCGTGCCGAACGGCGAACGCCAGTTCGCCCAGACGATGGATCCCTGGGTTACCCTGGGTCCACTTCCGCGGAGTCGCGGACACCGTCAAACTTCCTTCCCACCGCAGAGTCCAGAGTCCAGACAACTCATCTGCTTTCCGCCGCGAGCACTACCTAGGTTTTCCGTAGAATCGGCCCAACCTCATCTTCGAGCCCCAAGCTCAACAAAGTATGTATGTACGGAGTACCTACATTATACATACTGATTCTGCTCGCTACAGACTTTCGACCTGCCACGGCCGCGGCAACAATCTTGTCCTTGGAGCCGAATTCAATCTGCGCGCCTAAAAGGCAACTGGTCACGCGGCTGTTCCTCTCCAGTGTCCACAACGCTCGGATTGGTCCCAACTTTAAAATCTAATTCGTACTCCGTAGTCCGTACACCTCGAAGCCCACGGCCCACGTGCTCGCGCTTATCTTGTTGAGGCCGGACGGGACTCCGGGCGTCCACAAACGCGCTATGCGACACGTGCGAATCCGTGTATTGCTGACAGCTTTTGATGCCGCATTGCCGATGGTAATCGAGGACAACCTGTCGAATGACTGGGATCTCTGATCCTTGTACAGGCTGATTACATAGGATGAATCACCACACTCGTCATCATCATTTGCTTCGTCCTCTAAAATAGTGAGTTTTCCATCCTCTCCGACGACCATAATCATCTCAAGATCAAATTGGGTTCTTACAACAAGTTACACCCGTCCGCCCGTTTTCAGGAGATCTTTTTTCATCCAAGGGAAGGATGAAACCCTCGGGTGCGGGGACCGGGACTGTTTCGAGAGAGCGAAACATCTGTATTTGCCGGTCAGACTCCGTCGTATACGTAATACCTAATATCAACTCAATAAACAAATCGATGTGTCGTCCAGGAGGCACCCAAACATCAACGCGCGCTAATTTTGTCCCACTCCGCGGCTCGACATTGGACAATGAGAGCTACCGCGATATTCATTGGAGTTTTCAAACGCCTTAGCGAGAGCGGGAATCGGGATATTCCCAATACACGGGCGGCTGACCACCGCCGTTCATATTGCAAGTAGGTATGTATGCAAATACGGTACAAAACGATTTCTGAGCCGCATGAAATTCTTCATGCTGTCGCAATAATCTCCTCCATAATTCCACGGTTCATTGGATGTCCATCGGCTGTGCGACGAATGGAGCCTGGAAATGGGAGAGAAGACCCCAAACTGCAGCCAGTGGCCACCGAGTTGCCATTTCGTCGTCTCTCAAACCGCCCATGTGGCCGCCAATGTCGTGGCTCCACCATCCGTATCAGATATTAGATGCTATAGCTGTGAACTCAGGTTGAAACTTGAGCGAATTCCAGGTCACGATGCTGTCGTCGGAGTCTCGGAGAAGCCTACCGGAAAGCGATTACTGCCCGGCCCAGGGGCCACTGGCCAGCCTATCGCGAAAAAAGAAATGTTAGCCTGCCCCGGGCCATTCTGGTTATCATGATCCTGGAAATTAATTAATAATGGTTCAGCAAACAAAGCGGATCTAAGCCAGGAATGCGCGAAATCGGACCTTCTTGCAGTCCATTCACCAAAAGTCGCAGGTTCCATTCTCTAGACTACGATGCAGAAAGTTGAGATAAGCATCCCATGAAGTTATGAACGCGGGGTCCGTGGGGTTGAACTGTTCAACAGAATCGGCCCCCCCCCCATCGGAGGTTTCATGTCCAAAAGCCTTGGCCATGGGCTCGTAAAGAACTTTGTGATGGTGAACCCCTGCGTGCGGGTGCCAGGTGGTCGTTCAGCGCAATCTTTAATCCTCTATCATGAAGAGCTGGAGAGTCCTCCCAAATTCTTGTGGATTTGGGAAAAGCTTCTTCTCCCAAGTATATCCTGTCCAGCCTACATGTGGTATGTGGCCATCTTTTACTTGGTGTTAGTCCATGTCTATCACGGCCACAAGGGCACCTCTTGCTCGGCAAACTTGTCCATAAGCTTGAGGAATTCATCCGCAATATAAGGATGATATCCGCTCCACCAATTGCCTAATGCCCTTCTCGGCAACACAGGTTGGCGCCCAGAAAGATCGAAAAAGACCTTCATGGCTGTCCTTCATTGAAGTTCACGGAGAACTCTGGTCGGGACTCGGGCAAAATTGCGATTAATGGCAAGAACGGACGCGTGATCCTCGAAGATGCCATCATGATCCTCGGACCACTCGTATCGGAGACTCGGAGTACTATGTCGTTGATAAGCTTGAACCGGAAATTCGGGCCGCTTACCACGGAAGCTGTATTGGCAACTAGATCGCAGGCAAAAGTGTACCTACAACTTATAAGTTATCCATGGGATCGTTTGTCCGCGGTGGTTGTGGGGGTGACTCTGTGAGTCTGTGGGTTCTAACTTCTGCGGGACTCGCCGCTCGGGAACTCGTGTTTTGTAGAGAACGCTTTTTATAAGGCGCATATCACGTGGTATCTACTCCGTATATTTATGTAAAATGCCAACTGGCAGCATTGACTCTTGAGCAACCGATTCCAAACTCCGTACTCTCTATTATTGTACCCAATGGGAGTCACCGACGCAGCAATGCTGGCATCGGTACCGGTCATCTACAAACAAAGGTCTGGAATACCGATGGCTGGCCAAAGGCGTTATTCAAGAGAAACTTTGGGTCGGATATAAGACTGATGGCAAACCCTTCTTTCTTGTGATCACTGATGACTCGTCCATGACTCCATGTACAGAGCATACAGAGTAACCTACGGAGTAGTATTATGCATACGTCTACGGAGACTGGAGTACATACTGTACGGAGAACGTACATGGGTACTTCGCGCCATGCTGCATGCATGATGCACGCCGCACGATTTGCTGCGATGCATGATGCGACTAATAACATCACCCACCGCTACGCAACACTCCACCCTCGGTCAGGCCCACAAGAGCTGCTCCCGAGATCGGTGCTAAACCCGGCACCTAAAACTCGGCACCAGCCGCGGGAGGTGACGGAGTCAGGATCCGGTGGCGCACTGGCGAGAGACGAAGAGACGAGTCACTAGTTAGTAGTAACTACAGATGGAGAGATCGAGAATAAAGATCCCTCTTCCGTAGGAAGAATTTCAAGTTGCCCTGAAATTATCGGTACCGTGCACTCACGACCGTCGCTTGTGCCGATTCCGAGTACATACACACACACAACCAGGTGAGTTCTGCGAGTCCTGAAAACGGAAAACGGTAAATTCCAATCTGAATGAGCCCGTAGCGAGCGATGCTACGTATCTTCAAACCTGATACATCTGTGACGAGGGTTGGGAAGTGTCAACGTTATCATTATCGTGAGCTTGGGTCGAGTTATCGAAAGACTCTTCGGTCACAGGGACCAGAACTCTGAACAGTTCGCCGAGATTGCCTTGTTCCGTAGGGTCGCCCGCAGCCGCGAGTGCCAAACTCAAGTCGCTACGCATTGTGCTATGTATTTCGTAAACGTATTAATCGGTGACAGCATCGCAGGACGACAACTTCACGACATACAGATCAAGTGGCTCGATTTTTAGCTGAACTAGGTAAAGTGGACGGCAAAGGCACTGGCCTTCTTTCTGGCGTGAGAAGATGCAAATTGCTCACACTTCTCGCGCTCTTTCCTTTGGATTTCTGTGATTAGCGCAGAATGCTCTCGATCCTCGACGTGATGATATATTTCCGAGACGTGGGACGGAGGGCAAATGCCAACTCTCGCTCTACCGAGTATGAAGATGTGCAGACAGTGTCACAGTGCAGGTCTGGGGGGCACGAATTGAGCTTGAAGTACCTAGGAGGCGTGTGCGGCGCATCCTGATTTTTGCGGTCTTGTGACAAGATGAGCCGGCACTGTCAAACATTCCAACAGATGTTCTCCGTAGATGTACTTTTGTAATCTGTCTGTACCGCTTTCTCCAGAGTCCAGACGTACAGTGCCCCGGTACTCCGTATGTACATTTGTCCGTGATCGAACCATTATTCCCTTCCGTTGCAGGGGTGATCCACCCCCAGCCTATAGGAGGTGAGTATGACGACGGCCGGGGCAGGCACAGGACACGTAGCGAGGCACAAACAGGCAGGCACAGGCACCATCGGCGCGGCACAGTGCAGAACTTCGCTATTGAAAAAAAGGGGACCAACAGGATGATTTACGGAGGCCTGAGGCTTTATCGCCTCCACCTTTCTCCCTTCTGTGGCTCAATTCTCCTCGTCCATCTTCTCTTCAGCGATTATCTTCAGAAGCTTGCAATTGGCAATTGACGGTTCCGTGGCCGTCTCCCTCGCCAACATGTCCAAGCCCACGAGCCTCACAGGCAGCGAGAGCGAGTTTGAGTTTATCGAAACTCCGAAAGCGACACCGCCTGTATTGAAGGAGGATGGAGAATGCGGTGTTCGCACCACCGAGGTAAAAGAGTCCAAGAGCTCCTGAGCTTCCACCACCTTACAATGCTGCCTACCTCTTGCCACTTGCATCTGCTGATTATCTCGTCTATCAAGTATCCCGCCATCAAAAATGCTCCGCTACCGGCCGACGGTCCTGGCTCTGATTCTTTCAACAATAAGCTTCTCCTATCCGTCTTGCTCGGCCTGCCCTACTACGTAAAGTGGAAGATTGGCGGTGGCTTCAAGACTTTTATCTTCCTTGCCATCATTATTGATTTCCCTCTCCTGGCTGCCTGGTGGATCGTGATTTCCTCCATCAGCCCACGACGCAATGAGAAAGCCAAGTACCCCGGTCGCCCAGTTGAGTTCTACCTTGACTTCAAGAAGGAGGCGGACCGTGCCAAGTACCGTGGCTCCAACAAGATCCCTCTCGAGACGTTCCATGAGATGTACTTTGATGGCGACGTCGACTTCAAGGGCGACTGCCTCGAGGTGATGGAGTACCGTCATGACTGGGCCAGCTTCCGTTTCACCATCAGCCTCATCAAGTTTTTCTTGACCGGCATGATTCCCGAGTTGATTATGCACACTCGTTCTCAAGGTAGCTTATCCCTAATCTTGATATGTTTCACTCCTCTTTTCTTTGGCGTTGTTCGAATTTCCCTACTTGCGATGTAGCTTCTGAGGCTGACGCGAACATAGACGAGGAACAGGTCCGAGACCACTACGACCGCGGCGATGACTTTTACGGCTGGTTCCTCGGCCCACGCATGATCTACACGTCCGGTGTTATTTCCGATATCAATAAGGAGGAGACTCTGGAGCAGCTCCAAGACAACAAGCTGGCTATCGTATGTGAGAAGATTGGTTTGAAGTCGGGCGAAAGGATGCTGGATATTGGCTGCGGTTGGGGTACGCTTGCCCGCTTCGCCAGCGAAAACTACGGCGCCCACGTCACCGGAATCACCCTGGGCCGTAACCAGACCGCCTGGGGTAACAGCGCCATGCGCAAGGTTGGTGTAACCGAGGAGCAGAGCAAAATTCTTTGCATGGACTACCGCGACATCCCCGTCCCTGAGGGTCTTTACAACAAGATTACTTGTCTGGAGATGGCCGAGCATGTTGGTGTCCGCCACTTTTCCCGTTTCTTGACTCAAGTGTACGACATGCTTGATGACGATGGTGTCTTTTTCCTGCAAATTGCCGGTCTCCGAAAGCCGTGGCAGTATGAAGATCTCGTCTGGGGTCTCTTCATGAACAAGTACATCTTTCCTGGTGCCGATGCATCAACTCCGCTTGGCTTCGTCATTGACAAGTTGGAGGGCGCCGGCTTCGAGATCAAGAACGTTGATACCATTGGCGTTCACTACTCTGCGACCTTGTGGAGATGGTACAGAAACTGGATCGGAAACCGTGAAAAGGTCGAGGCCAAGTATGGCAAGCGGTGGTACCGAGTAAGTGAATGAATGAATGCATGTATCCAACAGATGATCTTGACTGTGTCGAAAATTTCATTACTGACAAGACAATTCAATGTAACTAGATCTGGGAGTACTTCCTTGCTTCCTCCACTATCGTCTCCCGACAAGGCGGCGCCACCTGCTTCCAAATTACCCTGGTCAAGAATATCAACTCTACTCACCGAGTCGAGGGCATTGAATCCCAGTTCGGCTTATCTGCTGCTCTCAAAAATTTCAAGGGTGACCTGAAGGCTTGGGAAGCCAAGAACAATGTCACCTCGTCAACCAAATTTCTTGGTTAAGAGTGGCCAACTATGCTACAGAGACAGATACTCACATGAAGAATCTATTTTATCTCGGCCCCGCCGACAATTATACGGGAATAATCAATGAAGAGATAGGGAAGAGGAGCCATCTTGGCAAGGGAAGGAAAAGTTCGGCATCTGGATGTTCAAGGAAACGATGTCACATGTACCTGGACGATACAAGTTACGCTTGACTTGATAGAAGGAGTACAAGAGGCTTTTTATAGAGACTCTACTGACATCCAGCGCCCATGGATATTTCTAATTTTTTTTAAAAGCGGAGTTCAGAGAGGTTGGCCGAAACCACAAAGGGGCTCGAGGTTCCAGACTCACGCGTAGTAAAGCGTTAATGACACTACATGCTCAATCATAAGTCGCTCATACAGTATATATTTTCCTGTCCCTGCACTGCAGCTCATCACAAGTTACCTACAGGCTACATCGTCTTGTCCCCGGCCCACTCAACGTGGGGCCCTGTAGGTACTACATACATAGGTACCTGGTAGTAGGTACATACTAGGTACCTATGTAGTCAGGTATGTATCTATGTACGGAGTAAATTTGGTCAAATTGACCACCAACATAGCTCACATGTAACACACCAGACCTTCTCATCAACATCAAAACCATTCAGATGCCTCTATGTGAACCGATCATGGCCAATTCAATGCGCCCAACTGCCGTCAAATTGAAAAGGCTTTTCAAACCCTCCCTCACCTCACCGTGCTATCGTCGCCGACTCGAATTGCCGACCCGTCGATTCACCTCATCCACGGCCCTCGACCACGCATCCTCATCCTCATCCTCACCATCTCCCCCTTTCCCCCATCTACAATCCACGCCACCTAAGCTCATACCCGACCACCTCACCCCCATGCCCTCCCACCTCCTCACCACGACCCTCAACGACCTCCTCGATCTATCTAACCCCTCCTCACTCCCCATAGTCCAGTCCCCGCCCCGGAAACTCCCCCAAGGCCACCATCTCGTCTATTTCCCTCTCCTGACTCCGCCGTCCCGCCTGGGCAACGATGGCGCCGACCCAGATCATTCCCCTGGGGCGGCGTATCCACGGAGGATGTGGGCGGGCGGGGAGGTCATTTTTCATCGGGGCTGGGAGGAGAATCTCGTGCTGGATGGGAGGCCGTGGAGGTGTCGGGAGGATATTGAGAGGGTGGATGTGAGGGGGGAGGGGGTGGAGGAGAAGGTCTTTGTGGATGTGTGGAGGAGGTATGGGCTTGGGTATGGGCTTGGGGAGGGGGAGGGGGAGGGGGAGGGGGAAGATGGGCGATGGGATATTGAGGAGAGGAGGACGTTGGTATTCATGAGGGAGGGGGAACTGGAGGGGCGGGACGGGGGGCGGCGAGTCATCAAGGGTATGTGTTTTTTATTCTCTCTTTCTCCGAACGTGTATGACTGTATTTTTGTGCTCTTCTCTCAGGAGTTATATGTGTTGCGCACGGATCTATCTTTCCTTGTACACGTGTGTCTTCTTCACATTCCTTTTCCTCATGGTGTGTTTCCTCTCTTGGCGTGTCATATTTTCTTTTGTGTTTCTTCGCATGTCGACATCTTGTAGGTACACTGACGTGGACTCTACTTCATGTGCATGTGCCTTTGAGTTGTTTTGACATCATCTCCTTGTTCCATTCCTCACTCTTGGCCATTTCCTCCTGGAGCCCAACAACGCACATGCACACATCGCGCTAACAATCACTCCCCAAGCCCGCCATGAACCAACCTACTTCTCCACCGCGACTCCCTCGCCAAAACACCTCTTTTTCTTTTCAGCTCTCACCTTCAATGCCCACTCCATCCATATTGACCCGCTGTATACTCACTCCGTAGAGCGCCACAGGGGGTTACTCGTGCATGGGCCGCTGACCCTCGCGCTGATGCTGGGGGAGCTGCGCGGGACCGCCGCCCGCATTACATATCGCAACTTCGCGCCCTTGTACGTTGATGAGCCGCTGAGGGTATGCGTGCGTGAGGCGGAGGAAGAAGGGCGGCCGTGGGATGTGTGGGTGGAGGGCCCGGATGGAGGGATGGCGGTTAAGGGGACGGCTGTGATGGAGAGATGAATGCGTTGTAACCTTTGCACTTTGAGTGTTTTGGATTCTGCAGCGGGGATAGTGTGCCAGAGTCAAACATCGTGGTTTTTGTAAGAGACCTTCTATGTGGTTCGCCGTATGTGAATAGAAATAGGGTATATCCAAACATGACTACCCCGAACTTCCTGCCGTCCCGTGCTCTGCCATGACATGTTCTATACAATTTTTCACCGCCCCAATAGATAACACAAAGCTGCAAAGTGATTAAAAAGTGACAGCCCAGTAGATATACATAGGTAGAAATACAACAAGGGCAATGATGCAATGAAGAAAGAATGAGGACTCGAGGCCATAAAAAAATAAGAAGAAAAGACGTCCAATCCGTCTTATTAGTCCGCCCATCCAAATACATCACTCACAGACAACGTATTACACCTCACCCCCGTCAACGTAACCAACAAAAGCACCAAATCCAGCACAAGCAGCAACACCCCCGCCATCATGAAGCGCGGGCTAAACACCCGGTACAGCATGAGATGACGTCGCAGCCAGCCCGCCCAGCTCATGGTAGCCAGCGCCTCAATCGCATAGTACGCCACAAAAACAGCCATGGACCGCGCCACGGTCTCCAATACACCCTTTTGCTTGGGACCGACTTTCCACATCGACAACAGAGGAACACTCACGGCAGCGAGGATAGGCCCGGCAAAGGTATTGAGGATAACGACGAGGGGCGTCCAGGGATATCGGACGGTGAAGAGGGGGATGAAGGCGCTGTCCCACTGGATGGAGGAGAGGACGGCTTGATGGCCAGTCTTGAAGTAGTATAGATTACCGAGGATGGCGAGCATGATGGGCCCAATGGTTTCGGTTTTCAGGTTGTTGAGGTCGATGATTTCGAGGAGGGAGAGGACTTGCCACATCATGAGGGCGAGGGCTCCTGCGCCCATCGGCTTGGTGAGGAGGAGACATGCGCCGAGGATGTTGAGCGGGAGGAGGAGGTAGCGGGAGCCAAGAACGTTGCTGTACCCGAGGATGGCGACGCGGGCTTGCCCTGTTTTGGGGGCTGTGGTTGATACGATGGATACGCTGGGCGGGGCCCAGATGAAGGCCGTGGTGCCTGCCACAAGGGAAAGCGCTAGGATCATCTGCGCGAGGTATACGCCAATGGTCTTGAGCGTGTTCTCGGATAGCTTGTCGGCGAACCAGGCGCCGTTGTTGGCGGCATCGATGGTCCAGTAGAGGGCGGAAAGGAACAAGCCCGTGCGGAAGACGTAGCCAATCCACGTGGGGGCCAGGCCTTGGTAGGATCGTGTCGGGGTCAAGAATGACTTGACGAGGGGCGGCAGGGCGAGGAACACGGCAAATGGGATGATGAGCTGCCAGGGGGCTGAGACGGTGGATTTAACTGATGCGTAGTACGTCGACATGCAGTAGGGCATCTGCTCCTCGCGACAGAGCGTCGAGTACGAGGCCAAGCGGCCGAGCAGGAGGAAGGCAACCGAATGGTATACAGCCATGGTGCGCTCGACGCGGTCCTCAATGCGCATCGACGACACGATGGCAGCGAAGCCGAACGTGGCGGTAAAGAAGAGCAGGATACGGTCCTCCCAAATCGTGTACGAGTTGGAGGCGAAGCCGATGGAGTGGCTGAGGGTGAAGATGGCGGCGAGCCAGCCCCAGAATGTTCGCGGCAGCAGGTGCGCAAGCGTCTTGCCACCGCTGTGAATGACGCTGCCCACGGCCGTTAGAACCAGCAGCATGATGAGTGTGGCCAGGCGGTCCAGAGGCTGGTGCCTATATACGGCGGCGGCGGTGAGGATCCCCACGATGAGGAGGAAGCGAGTGTCCCATAGGCCGCGAAGCATGTCGCGGTGGTAATACTGATCCGCGTGTGGCTCGGCTTCGCCTTTACTCTCAAACGCCAATACCTCTAGCTTCTTCTCTGCATAGTCGAGCTCCACGTCGTTCATGACCACAAAGTCGTCATCTTCGGTTCGTGACGCGTACAAGATGAGCAGGAGGACGCCGATTGCGGTAACCACAACGCCCGAAATGATGCGCGGAATGTCGAATCGGGCCCACAGGTCCTTGCATACACGCAGCGTTTTTTCCTGGAACCGAGTGAAGGCGTTGTAGTTTTCCCGGTGGGACGAGACGGGCACCTTCTTCGCGGCGGTCCACAGTTCTGCCGGCGAATCTGCATCAGAGCCGGAGGCGGGAGAGATTCCACGGGCTTTGAAATAGGACGCCTGGTATCTCTCAATGCCCGCCGACGTCATGCGAGAAACAGCGGCGAGGTTGGCCCAGTCGTTGCCCTTGGGCCCGGAGAAAGCCTCTTCGATAGGTCGACCCAGATTGTTGAACGGGATGGGAATGCCCAGCAGAAGCGACAGCGTCGGCACCAGATCAATTTGGTTGACAGGTCGAATCTTGGCATTCGAAGGGGGCACAGCATATGCAGGAGACGTACGTCCGAAGATCGGTGCCTTGGAGTACATCCACAACGCAGCCTCAATCTCATCGTCGCTCTCACCGCCGTGATCTCCCCTATCATCCATTCCGTGATCGCCCATGACCACCAAGAGGGTCTTGTCGTCAATCGTGGCCGTGAGCCGCCGAATAAAGTCATCCATCTGCTGCAATTTGGCATTCATGGCCGGGTGGTCTGGCCCATATCGATGGCCGGCGTGATCAACCCCCAAGCAATGGCCGATCAAGAGATCCCATTGTCCACGGGCCTTGGCCTCCATGAGCGGAAAGATATTGTCCATGACGCCATTGTCGACCGTGTGGAGATCGTAGACGTTGAAGCTGTCGTAGGCCTTACTGATATTGGATTCGAAGTAGCCCGGGAACAGAGAGACCCACGTATCATCGCCCAGGTGCGCAATCTTCTTGCCCGCATTCTTGAGCTGCAGGAGGATATTGTCCTCGTCTATAGCAGAGCCCGCAAAATTGCTGCCAGCATCAATAAAGGTCGGCAGCGTGCCGGTTGTCAGGCCCTTTAGTCTCTGCAGCGTCGTCGTTGGCGGATCCGCGATAAAGGGGCGCAGGACAGCATTGCGCGGCGACCGGAGTGCTGTATCGTGCATAAAGGGGAAGGCGTTGTGGAATTCGTGCTTCTCCGTGGTCGACTCCGGCTGCGGGACGGTAAAGTCATAGCGCAGCGCGTCAATGACAATGACGACGGCGCGATCAAACGTCTTGGGGTGCCAGCAGCCCTTGCCGATGCTCAATGGTGCCAGCTTGCTCTCGATGGGAGGCACTGTGCAGCTCGACGTGTCCTCCAGGACGAGCCGAGTCAGCAAGAAGCCGCTCGTGAAGAGCCAGAGTCCGACAGCATGCGTGGCGAGCAGCCAGGCCCAGAAGGCGGCGGTCCACCACCATCTTCGCTCGTACGATTTTTGACGGAGCTGGTTCAGTTGTTCCCGCTGGAGCTCCAGCGCTTTCGCGGCGTCTCGTTCCGTGGGCTGGCCGAGCGCCTTGGCTTCGGCATCATTGGCGGCTTGTATGCGCTTTGCTTTAGCCCATTGCGCAGCAACAGCTTTGTAGTCGAGCGGCGGTGCTGGTTGTGCGGGCGGTAGCGACGTGGCCTGGGCCTTGCTCTTGGGTGCTCGATGAGGCATTCTTGCTTCAGGACAGCCCGCTCGTCAGCCTTGTGTCAATCCCAGAGCCATTGACTGATGCGCGGAAGCTCTGGGAGACGTGTACACCGATATAAGGCGCCTGAGTGGTTGCGCGTGGTTGGTCTTGGGATGCGGGATGCAAGATATTTGCAGTCGTAGGACTCGAGAATGATGTGGTGTTGTCGCCTCCTTTGCGGTTGCGACCCAGAAGAAGTGGGGGCGGGGACCTGTCCCGACTCCCGAGTCCCATTATGTACCTAAGGTACCCTAATGTACCTAGGTACCTCCGTACATGAGCTGGTACATATGTACCTAGGCACGTGAAGTTCACCAGATCCAAGTCATAGGTTGGTATGTTGCGTACCTATGTTGTGTGTTTCCAAAAATTCTCTCTCACAGTCTAGCGCGGCATCCTGTATCCAGGACCACAGCCTACAGGTGATGCATCAGCTCCCACTCAACACGAAATAAAGCTCCTCTAATAATCTGCCCTGGTCTCGCCTCGGACTAACCATTCGAATCTGTAACATTCATTCAAAGAGCCCAGGAAGCCGGGCAGGAAATGAACCTCTATTCTCCCGAGAAAAATCTTACGCCTGTTCAGATCAGAGGAAAACGCCAAAGATCTTTGTGCATCGAGCCCAAGTTGGCCATGAATAACCCGTGGGAGTGCAAGAAAACGAAAGAAAGTCTGGCATCGGTACGCGCCAGATGTTCCTCTCGCAGTCGGCCCTCGCTGCAAACTTTGCCTGTAGAATTGCTCGAGATCATTTTCCTGTACTCCATGAACCTGGCTCTTCCTCGCTCGAGTCCTTTGTTAGGGGCCAAACTTTCAGGGAAAGTCACGCTTCTTCGGTTATTCATCATGGGATTTCATGAAATTTGGGACGAATACTTTGGGATTTCAAAGGTCAATGCGTCTTTCTTGTTACTGAGGAGAGGCGAGTCGTTCGAGAGCGACGAATCTCTTCAGGTAAAGTCTACCTCATACTGGCGCGTGCCCTAGCGTAAGAGCCACGACCTGCTTGCTTTCTTTCTTATTTCTGACATCCGTCACAGTCTGATTTACTATCACTACCCTGGGTAGATATTGATTTCATCCTCCAAGCACAGCAATCTTGGGCAGACAAACATGCTCGAGGCAGATGCTACCATCACCAAGAAAACGTCGGTGTATTTGACGGAGACGGTCCTGAGGAGCGCAAATTTAATCAGCACATCCTCCAACATGAAGAAGGAACGCTGAAGTTTGACGCCCGCGCTTGCTTTGAGGCCGATTACGTGCGAGCTATCTCACTGATGGCTAATCCAACCTTGTGGTTTGTAGGTAGGCTATGGGGCACAATGGATATTCTGCCGAAAGTGCGCATTCCCATGGATCTCATCACCGGACCCTGGGACGAGGAGAAGAGACGCCGTCTGTATTGGCTCACCCGTGCAAGAGATTGTGTGGCCGGGGAACCCTTCAATGATATCCCATATCCCTGGGAGGTGAAGCTTGCCTGTCTTGACGCTGTTCTGGTCCATGCCGAGGAACCGGATCGTCTCGTCATTAACTGCCTGCTCGGCCAATGGAACTTCACTGACTTGCCGCAAGATGAGGCGCACAAGCGGCTTGTCACCTTGCGCAGGCGTCTCGATCGGGGAGGTGACCCGCCTGATATTGAGCGTTTATTGGGTGAGGTAATTAGGACGCTGGATGATGGCGGCCCTTTTCTTTAATACGGTATACCCCATTGAAGAAGGCTTTCAGTAGTCGCCAGTCGGGGAAAGAGGACAGGTAATACAAGATAAACGAGTGTCGACTTTCTCGTGGTACCATGCCGTTTCTGGCAGTGCAAGCAGACTGCGAATTGTATCTGAAAGCATGATACAAATACGGGCATCAGGAGTAACCTCACCAGCCAAAAACCACGCCTCTGTGTTGGTGTGCATTCGCCATCGGACAACCCCTCGAATGCGTCACTCGGTACGACTTCAACTATTGCGAGACGTGGACGGATTTCTATTCGAGGCAACTAGAACAGAGCGTGGCTATGCTCCTGCAGCGGAGTACAGGGCCGCTGCTATGATGCTCTCCTGGCCGACGTGACCCGACCGGCCTCGCAATAGCAAAGAACAAAGTCAACGATTTTCGATAGCTTGCGTGCAGAAGATAGTCACGTTCAAGAATCGAGAGTCGCTAAATCCGCGCACGCCATCTAGAAACTTCTTCAGCCAATCAAGCTGCCCTCATCCCTTTCTCCAGGAACTGACTCCTGTTACAGAGTGCGCATGGGCCGCGAGTCGCGACTGAATATTCCGGGCTCGAGAAGGCTGATCGATTCAAACATGCATTGCTTCGCAGTCGTCGAAGAGCGTGCTGTTAGACTAAGGCTCTAAGCCGGAAACCGATGGCGGTCGAGTCCAAGCTCATTTGCTTTCATCATGACTCTTGTGCTGCAATACACGTCGGGATTAGACATTTGCCACTGGATCCGTTTGTCGAGTTTGTCGATGTCAGTCGGTTGAGGGTCTTGAACTTGGGTGGCTGCCGATAGGTCGTAGAGGGACTCGGGTTGGAAAACGAATGCCGATATACGCTCCTCGCGCACGTTGCGCGACGTACTCTTTCTCTCCGCCGGTGCTACCGGTGAGGACGAGCTTCGAGTCCTTGGCCCTTGGGCTTCAGATCGATGCTCCCATCCGTGTTCTTACTCAGGATACACCCGTTGAATACAATGGGGTTCTGCGGGGTAAGAACTTGCTTCGGCTTGGCTGCAAAACCCGCCTTGCGTAGCTCGGTTTCCTCGTGTTCGAGGAAGTTCTTGAGAATAGTGCTGTTCTTTCTCAGCTTGTTAGGAAGGTCAGCATGGTGTTTTTTCAATGCAAGCCTAATGTCAACAACTCTACATGCTCCTTCACGCGTGACGACTCCATGGTCTTTTCACACATTGCCTCAACCGTGTCGCGTCCGTCACACCAGCTGAATGGGACTTGACTTGATCGTCATAAATTGATACTCATAACTGATAAGTTACATGACCAAGGCTTTTCATTTCTCATATATGTAGTGCATCCATGGACCATCACCCCCAATCATCTCCAGCCAAATTCACCCCCTATCTTGGCCAACCATCAATCAACCTTCTTCGACGTAAGAGCTCATCCCGAAATTACCTCACATCTCTCATTATAGCAACATCCACGCCCCCCCATCCCTCATCGCAGCAAATAAAGTCCATTCCGAGGCTATGCCCAGCGCCCACGGCTCGTGATGTACATAACACGAAGGAGCACGTTCCTTCCATAACTTCCCATCTAGTCATACCCATCCTCGTGATACATGGAAGACAATAAAAGGAACCACAAAAGCAAAACCCAGATCAACAATCAACTCGCCCAAGAAAAAAACGCCGTCCGAAAATCCACCAGGCCATGCATGGGCCCGAAATTCGTACATAAGCTCCAGGGTCCACCCATTGCGTCATGGACGAAATTCGACATTAGTACAGATCATCAAGAAAGGAAAGAAAAAGCGAGGTTGTAGAATCAGTCAAACATGTCCACTTCCGAAGGTCTCGAACTCCCAGCACCCCGTCGCTCAAGCCGTCTTCGCCGTCTCCTATCATCTGCCGCCACTGAATCTGTACCTCTCCCACCGGGCGACGCACTCATTGCACTCCATGTGCCGTGGCTTTCCGATGCCAGACTCGACGCAGGCTGATGGCCCGCAGGAGCCATGCCTGATGACGGACCAGCTTGTCCGGAGGAATAGTCCGACTCTCTTGTTCTTCTGCCGCCGCCCTTTGCAAATGACGGGTGAGGAGGCGACAATGGGGCAAGCTGATCGTCCTCTTCGGCGTGTCTCTCTGCGGACCGCTCTGCTCGTCTCTGGCCCGAGTCGCGCCTGTATCCTCGGCCGTGGCTGGGTGATTCGAGTCCGGATAGACTGCTTTCGGAGTCGGCTCGGCTTCGGCCTCGGCCTGTAGGTGGTCCGCGGGTAGCTCTGGCTTCGTCCTCTGTTAGACGACGCAAGGTGACGTTTTTTTCTCGGCCTTCGTGCATCTTGACCTTGACGCTGACGGGCCGGCTTGTATGCGAGCCGTGATGGTCTCTCTCCGAGGCAGCAATTTGGCCGGCGCGGACCGCGGCGGCTGCAGCTGCCCTCTCGCCGGCACGTCTTCTTCGGGAGGAGTCTCGACGTCGCGGGCGGCCCTCTTCGGATGACAAGTATGAGTCTGCTTCCGAATGATGCAAGAGCCCGTGAGGATCGACAGGCATGGGAGGCATGGACACTGATTCGCGTCTGGGCCTAGATCTCGATCGTGATCTGGCGGCATGGGAGCCGGGTCCTGGTACAGGCACAAAAGACGGTTGCCCAGGAGCGCCTGTCTGGACGGCGGGAGGCCCGGCAGCGTATGAGTTTCCAATGGGTCGCGTTTCGACTGTGGACTCTGTGACGCTTGACATTTCCGACATATCCGTAATTGTGGTTCCTGGGTGTCCGGTCCCTCGTCTAATAGGAGGTGGAGGTCGACGCGAGTTCCGTCTAGTTGGCGATGGGAACCCGTCGCCAGTGTATCGAGATCCCGAGACTCCAGACCTCATGTCTTCCTCCTCACGCAATCGTTCCTCTTCTTTTCGCGCACGTCGCTCGGCAAGCTTCTTGTTAAACCAGGCGATTCCCAAGCCACCCATGATACCTTTTGCCAATCCGTCGCCACCACGGCCGCCGCCACGTCCATTGCCGGGTGGAAGCCTAGAGGGGCTCACATAAGAGGAATAGTCGGATTCGTTGATTTCCCGACCTCGTGCGTGGAGGTGCTCAGGAGTTATCGGCCTTCTGGGATCAGATCCTCTTCCAGCTGGGTAGGCCGATGGAGGCAATAAGGAGGTTTCCGTCTCACTAGGTGGTCTGCGAGCGTGGTCGGTATAGTCGCTGCTGAAGTTGCTCACGGTGGTGACGTCGCCGCGCCCTGATCTTTGCCGTCGTGGTGTATCGGTTGATACTGCAGAGTATTCTTCATCCCATCTATCATTGCGGCGATTTATCATTCCAGAAACGAGTTTGCCAGCACCGAGGGCGGCGGCGGCTGCTGTCAGTATCTTCGCGAATCCGCCGCCACCGCTGTCCCTTTTGGTTGCTTCGGAGTATTTTTCAGTCACGTAGCTATCCGAGCCGCGTCGAGAAGACGCCAGTTCAGGACCGCGACTGCTGATAAAGGATCTAGAGCGGGTAGGGCTGTGAGCGCGGGGCTTGGCCTTGTCGCCGCGGTCTCGGCCGAGCAAAGCCCAGAGTCCCGCGCCTGCGGCAAGGGGCCCAAGCCATTTCATCGAACTACTGCGTTCTCGTACGGGATCTCGAGAGAAGTACTCGGATTCGGTGACACGGGTGTGACCTCCCTCCGATCGAGAATCCATGTACAGCTCCCGACGTCCTCCGGATCTATAGCTCAGGATAAAGTAAACAAGCAGCAAAAAAGCCATCCACAGCGCGTAGAGAACGAACAAGTACTTGGGTGATCCATACAAGGCAAGTCCCAGCGGCACTTGCACGATACCCAGGAGAGCAATAGCTCTCCCTGACCACTGATGAATCATGATGCGAAGCGATCGCAATTTCGAGATGTGACGCACCAAGCGCCCGCCAACAAGCTGCAGAACGAATAGAACAAAGATGGCGACGCCGATGCCGTGGTGCGGATTCGTCAGGCTTCGTTCAGGTCCGACGGCGAAAAAACCCAGAATGAAGACGGCCAAAAGTAGCAGCCCGGAAAGTACGTGAAGCTGTGCATGGTATACGATGGCGTATCCCGGCTCTCGAGAGTAGAAACGTGCCAGCATGACCGCCACAGGCACGAAGAGCAAGAAGACGAGGGCCGCCATGACACCGTGAGCCAGAACAATACGATGATATTGAGGGAGGGTCGCAAATCGATTACCCATGCCTACTCGCAAAGAGAAGAGAAAAAATATGTTAGTCACATGCATCGTCTACCAACAGGGGAGTTGCTCATCGTAGGGATATATAGACTCACCGTTGTACCGCATGGTCTCAAAGTTGAGACCCTGCAAATTGGGCAACAAGAAGTTATTCTTGGAATAGTCCCATGTCCCGTCCCCAACGGCCATGGTATCAGAACCGTAGCTCGCAGAGCCAGGCGCAGAGAACTGTTCTCCTTGCGGCGCCATGATGGCTTTCCCTACCCTGCCAGCAAAGGCAGTGGCAGCGAAGCGAACCGCACTCGATTCCAAAGTCCTAATCGTAGATCCTCTGCTCTCGTTTTCTCTTTTTCTCCTTCTTTTCGTTGTCTTTCGATAATCTTACTGCGGCTTATTCACTCGAGGTGGTCGCCGACTTGCCTCTGGTATGTGCTGGCACCACGGATTGGACTGTCTTTTTCGGTAGGAGCCGGGAGAGATTCCGTTTGGTTCACGGCAGTTCTGGCCTCTGGAATGCGGGATTGCCTCGTGGGCAGGGCCGTTGAACGGGAGGCTTGAAGCAACAGGAATGGAATGTCGGGCGTGCATGCGAGTAGGTATGTAGAACACCGCTCGTCTTATTAGAACCCCACTTTCGAGATGCGGCAAGTCAGGTTCGTTCGTGGATGAACAGCTTCTGCCTTGGAAGATCAAAAAGATTGAGAAGAAAGTTTCAATTGTTAGGTTTTTTTTTCTTCGGAGACAATGCACAGTATGGACCACTTCAGATGACGGGTCGTGGGATGCAGACTTTCCCTCATGCTCGCGTCACGGCCTGATGTCGTCGTGCATAATCGTCCTGAGCTGGCGCCGTTGCGCGGGGTGATGAAGCTGGGGCCATTTCCAGCTCGCCAATCGGAGGCCGAATACAGGGGGGCGTAAAGCGGCGCGGGAACCCTGGTCTGGTCGTGCCGTCACCTTAGGTAAGCATGTATGTATGTACCTACCTGTCTTCCTTGATGGATGCACCCCAATAAACATTTGTACAGGATTGAGAACTCGGTACGGAGTACCATACCTACGTGTATTTACTGTCTTCAAGTCCCGTGCGTTCACCCTATTTGTTCTAACTTTGGCATGCAATCCCAGCGAGTCTCCCCGCAAACACAAGCTTCTGCTCGATGCCAGCTGCCGCCCATGTGACGCCATTATATTCACTTTCCCCTTCCATCACATGTTTTACTCCTCGTATGTACAGATTTCTATAGCCCAGCTCCCGCCAAAGCTCATTTCTCCCGTTGAACCAATACTCCGAGACGTCTGCGTCTACTCGTCCTCGCTATCGTCCCCATCGTCATCCTCGTCCTCATCCTCATCCTCATCCCCGAACTCGTCCTCGCTTTCCTCCACACCGTCCGGTCTCGGAAGCATCAAGTACCCTGCCAAGCAAGTTATCCTGTTCTGCGTCTCACACGAGCCCAATAACCTGCCCATCGGTTTCTCGGACCCCAACGCGGCCGCTGAATCGCCAGACGATACAGCAGCAACAAGGTCCTTGGTCGAAAGCGCCCACACGCGGATACTGCCCTCGCTGCCCGCCCCGACGAGATACAGAACCCCACTGTTGGCCGTGCTCGGTAACACCAGAATATCCTTGATCCGACCGGCAATATTATCAGATGGGCCGCCCACGAAGCCCACCATCTTGGCAATCGGTATCGCATCAGTCTTCGCGCTCTCCTTTTTGTCGCTTCCCTCTGGAGGGGTAAGATGCTCTGTTCGAGTAGAAAAGAAGACAACGCGGCCGTCTTCCGTCGCGACAGCAAGTATCGATACGCCCGCGTCCTCGTCAATGGTAATATAGGTGAACTGGTGCACCTTTATCCGTCGCTCGCCGCCCATAACGCGACATTTTGGTACGCTGTCCATGCCGAACACGACAACATCGCGGTCGAATCCTACCGCAAATTCGTCCGCTCCATCTGCACTGCCCCAGACCACTTTCCGTCCCTCGCCCGTGGAATGTCTCCCCTCCCCAGCCTGATGAAGCATATCCTTGCTGAAACTTAAGACACCTGCTTTTTTCCCCGTGACCAAGTTCCACAGCCGCATGCACCGTTCGCCCTTGCCCACACTAATCATCAGCTTCATGCTCGGGTGGATGGCGAAGTCGTTGACGCCAGACGGCGTGCCGCCAAAGGGGGCCGTGTCACCGCTCGGTCGACCCTGCGCCACCGGCACGGGAACTTTGATTGTGCTCAGGACGGACCAATCTCTTGTGCGGGCCACCGAGATCGTCGAGTCCTCACTCCCTGTCAGCAACTTGGATCGCGTTGGGAACCGCAGCGCTGTCACTGTGGCAGTGTGATGTAACAATGTCCCCAGCTCCCTATTCTTGGAGTTTTCTAGGATGGGCCGCGATGCCACCTTGGCTAGCAGGTTTTGGTTCTTGCCGCTCGGGGGATGTGCCGATAAGCTGTAGATGTTGATTCTCTCGTCCGTGCTTCCGGATGCGAGAAGGACTTTTTGCATTTGTCCTGGGGCGGGCGCAGTGGGCGGTGATACGGCGACGCATCGAATGGCGGAGCTGTGTGCGTTGAAAAGGAACGTGTCTGCGAACTCAATCTTGTCTCCACCTTCTGTGATCCGGGCGGTCAACCCATGTAGAACATGATCGTAGGAGCCTGCGATGATCTGCAGAGTTTCTGTCTCCAATTTGGTGATGTCGCCGCCGGATGAGGGCGCTGCTGGCTTGGCTTTCTTCTCCGAAGTCGAAGTCTTTGTTTTCTTGACGGGTGTGGATTCGGTCGGCTTGGTGTTATCTGGGGCGGAAGCCTTTGTCTTCTTGACGGGTGTGGATTCGGCCGGCTTGATGCTCTTTTCCGAGGCCGAAAACTTTGATTTCGTGGTCTGTATGGATTCAACCGGCTTGCTGCTGCTCTTTTCTGACGCTGAACCCTTTGTTTTCTTGACGGGTGCGGATTCGCTATTACTAGCGGTGGCGTTCCTCTTCCTTTTGGCCATGGCTCGTTACTTGTGTGTTGATCGATAAGGATATTGAATTGGGATCAGTTAGGTGATTGAAATAATTATGTATGTAGTCAGAGAGTACCGGCGGGCTGGCGATGTTTGACGATATTGCAGCTAGCATTTTGGCGACGGAAAAAAAGTTTGAATGGAGCACTGCTGATAAGATAAGATAAGTATATCTACTTAGGTACATACTTGTACCTAGGTACATACCTCCGTATCTCTTATGCTCCAGCCTCCAAGACTTATTACTAGTGAATGATGCCCCTGAAGTGGTGCATCTCTACTCTGTAGACTCTCCGAATATGAAGAAAAGGGAGAGAAAAAAAACATTTCTTCAAGTACACACTCTCGGAATACCTTTTCACCATGACATGATACGCTATTACAACCGAATCAAATACTCGCACAATATCTAAAAACCAAAAAGGGAAACACGCCTCTAAATTCCCCTAGGTACTTATTTAGTTGTACAGGCCAGAAAATGTGTATTATACATCCCTTTACATGCAACACGCCAATGCCATGGACAAATCAAATCACTGCAATACATGTACGCACTCATCATTGCGCCGCCTCCCTCCGAGCCTCCATCTCCAAAGCACCCAGACTAGGAAACCGCTTCGCAAAATCCGCAATATAATCCGCCTTTTCTTGCGCCGACATCTCGATTAGAGGTTGGTGCGGGAGATCCATCGCAATGAGTTGCTCAGCCTGAGCCGCCGGGTTTTGCTTCACGGGAGAGGCAGGGCGCGCCCCTGTAGCGGAGAGGTTGTTCAGGTGCGTGGGCTTCTTTTTCGGAGCTGGGGGCGTTGCTTTGGATCCAGCGGGTTTAGTAGTAGAGGGTAGTGCTGATGGTGCTGTGGCGGTTGAAGGCCTGGTGTTTGTGGGCCGAGTGCCGTTGTAAGGAAGCCCGTTGTAGGGACCTGGTTTGGACTCAGCGGGCTTGCGCGGTAGACTTGGAGGTGCGTTTGAAGACGGCGTCGAGGTTGGGTCGTCTGTGTATTTGCCGTATCCCTGTGCAGTTCGTTGCACGACTGTGGGCTTGTTCTGGCCATCATTCAGCAGGCTCTGCATGCGGCTCTGGATAGTGCTTGCGGTGCGAGGAGGGCCGCCCACGTTTTTGGGTCCGGGAGTTGGCTTGCTGCTGGGAGACGCGATACGACTTCGGTACTCAGCCTGAGCCGCAGCGACCCGCTTCTCTTCTTCTTCAAGCTGATTTCTCTCTACTTCTCGTCGCATCTCCGGAGTCATGTCGTCGTCGTCAATGTCTACGAGGACATTTGAAATCTGTCCAGTGACGACGTCTCGCAAATCGGATCGAGCGAATGAATCAGTAGCAGCTGGTCCCAAATTGGAATGTGTTTGAGGTGAACTGACGTCGACATTGGTCACCTCTTGAAGAGAGCCAGTCTCAAAGCGATGGATGGCGCCACTGAGCTTCTTTGCTGGTTTCTGCGGTCCTGGGCTTCCCGATGCCAGCACCCTATCGAGGTCGACTTGTTTTAGGCGGGGCATGGCCTTTGCATCAGTAACATCCAGCAATAATGAGTCGTCATCCATGTGCTTTGGCCGAGGACTGCTTGAGGTGCGGGCTGGTGAGATCGTCCCGGGCATTTTTGACGCATGTGGCAGGGGTTGTGTGGAAGACTTGTGCGGCTTCTCTAGCTCCCTCTCGCGCAGGAACTCCAACGTGCTCGAATCAAAACCTGTGCTTGCTGGTCGCGGTCGGATAGTCGATGTACCTGATGACATCGTCGCTGTGTTATCACCAGCGTGCGCTTGCCGACGGTTGTCCTCTAGTGACGGCCTAGACGAAAGTGATGGCCGGCGCAGATGCGGTGGACGGACGTGTACAGGCAAAATACCTGAGCTGGCGTGCTTGGGAGAACTAGCTCTTGGCAGGCTTGTCTGGCTATACCGCGTATCTGCTTGTGGTGGTGGTGCTCGGGAAGACACATCCGAGGTCATTGTTCCTGTGGACACGTACTTGGGCGCAGTTTGCGAAGACATGGCTATCGCCTCCAAGTCCGGGTTGCTCCGAATAATGGCGGATGCTCGACTGGACGGGACGTGTTCTTTCTGTGGCGGTGCTGAAAAGGGTGACTTTGATGATTGTGACCTTTCAATAGGAGGTGGCGGATGGTTTTGAGCATGATGTGCTGCGGGCGTGACGGAATGCGGTCTCACAGTATGCGATGACTTCGTCTGACTTGTCAGTGAAGAGGCAAATGCTTCGTCAGCTGATCGCGCGGAGTTCTGCTGTTGCTGTTCGATCGGCTTGTTTTCAGTATTGGGCGAGTTTGCTGATGCATCAAAGTCAAACTTGGTCCCTTTGTCGTGGAGCAATGCAAACTGATCCAGCGTTGGAAAACGAGACGATATTTCGTCAGCATCAGCCAGCTTTTGAGCACTTGCCGAGTCGAGAGCAGCGAATGGATCACCATCTGTCACTTTCCGGGCCGAGAAGTCTTGCTGTCGCGACGGTCCAGGTGAAATGGCGGGACGGCCGCGTCGCATGGGTACTATATCCGGGAGGCTTGGCTTGTCGTCCGGAGGGGGCGAGTATACAGCTCCGACGATAACTCCTGCTTTTGATTGCTGCGCATTCGGTGGGGATGTTGTACTCGTACTGTAGGATTCTTGCTGCCCTTTCCCAGAATAAATCTGTGCACAAGGATGGTTCGTTAGCGTGCGTCCTTTCTTATAGAATGCAAGAATTGCGCAAATAGGAATGCCTTATTACATCGTGTATCGGAACTTCTCTGCCCTGCATGGCACACGCCTCCAGAAGCACTTGATAGATGTTCGGCCGCGACTGCATGTCCTCCCGCAGCATGGACCCTCGAGATCTGTCAGCATTGCCTGTTCTCTCTCTGTTCCTAACCTAAAAGCGATGTCGCATAGCACAGCACACAGATTTACATACCGATGAGTTTTTTGAGTCTGTCGGAGAATGTGGGATGATGGGGATACTTGAAACTAGCGTTCATGATGGCCAACTGGCCCTGATCTTCGAAAGGCGTGGTGTAATAGCAGAGTTTATACAAGAAGACACCCAGCGCCCATATGTCCGACTTCTCGTTCAGAGGCTGTTTCCGATAGACATCGACCATTTCCGGCGCTCGGTATTGCAACGTGGTGTGCTTCTGAATATCCTCGTCCATGAGTCGACACTCGACCACCGTCGTCGGTGCAGGGCGAGGAGGCGCAGTAGACCCAAAGTCGCATACCTTGAACCGCTTGGACGAACCATGCTTGACGATGAGAACATTTTCGACTTTCAAATCCCGGTGCAACAATGGCGGCTTGAGGTAGTGCATGCAGGCTACACCCTCGGCAACATCTGCAAAGATGTGCAGAATCTCCGGCTCCGTCAGGCGATGTTGCAAGCGCGTGTTCATGAAATCAATCAAACCGCCACCGTCACAGAATTCCATGAGTAGAAAGACTTCGTAGCCACCATTCTTGAGCTCCGAGGCGTGAGAATCGATGTATGTGACAATCGGCCGGTGACCCTTGAGGCGCTTCATAGTCTCGACCTCTATGCGCATACCCCGCAGCGACTCTTTGTCGGGCACAGCAACGCGCTTCAGGACGGCCAAGTCGTTACCGTCAATAGGCGAAGAAAGCTTGACGAGATAGACGTGGGCAAATCCACCCTCTGAGAGATATTTCTGTATCACCACCCGATGGCTGCCCACTTGGATCTTGGTCCCAGGCGAGAAAGTGCCGGCGGGAGCGCCGTGGGACGGCATGACGTGCGGTGCGAATCCCCCGTGCGGTCCATGTCCGGACCCTGGGACTTGAGCCGGCTGATAGCCGTGAGAGGCCATGGTCGCGGCGGCGTGTTCAGTCAGTCACTGCCAATGCAATTGACATGAAGGGGGACCAATCGTCGCGGTGAGAGGGGAAGCGGAGCGAAGGCGAGGCGGCGGGGTGAAGTGCGTTCGTGGACGTCAAGCCGACTTGACGACAGTATGTGTCGAGTCAAGAGTCGCGAAATCGGCAGTCGGTAAAGGTTTCGCAATTGGGTACGTAGGAAGTTGAATAGGAGAGGCGCAGGCGCCGTGTCTGCGCTTTGCAGTGACAGTCTGGTCGAAGCGGTCGAAGCGGTCGAAGCGGTCGAAGCCGACACAGGCTGGTGAAGGGAGGCAACTTGTTGCAGCCGTGTCTCTGGTCTACGGTGGTGTTTCCAGGCAACAGTGAAATGATCATGGTGTTTGCACTGTGGCAAGCTGGCAGCTCGACTCCTTATTAGTGGGGCGTTCGGCTCGAACTTCGCCTCGGTCAAGCTTGGGGGTTGAGCTACACTGTACAGTACCTATTCTACAGTCCCTTGGCAAATAAAAAACAACTGCCCGACATGTCATGACTTCACTCCTACATTCAAGCCAATTTACCTGCCAGAGATGCGCAGTTGATTAGGCAAAACTGAAGAAACTGTATGCCTTTGCGCAGCGAAGGCGCAATTTCGTATTTGCCTCTTTTTTTAAAACCTGAGCTTCAATCAGCAACCGGCAGAAGAGCTTCCATGTTGCTTACGGGTCTGGTCTGGGACTTGCAGTGCGTATATCACAAAAGAGGCCGCACTTACTGAGCAACCTGAAGTAATTTTGTCAACGCATTAGCAAGCAATCTTTCGAGATGAAATAGCAAGACTATAAGTAAAGCATGCTTGGGAGTCCAACTACGTTGGACCTACATACCTACATATGTATGTACTCAAATGGAACGTCAGCGGCAACCGCCTAGGTGGTGCAAAGAATAATCGAAGGCATACAACCGTAAAGGCGTGAGAACGTGAATACTTCAAGAATGTAAAGATCCAACAGGCCCACGAGCTTCACAACCTAGCCTTTTCTTCGCTCTGTGATGCCTCCCACCGCCGATTGATACTCGTATTCTGCCAAAATATCCACGCCGACACCGCGATAGCCAAGGGCGGACACGCCAGCAGCATCCAAGACCACCAGTCAGGACTTGACTGCCTCAGCTTTCTCACAGCCTCGTCCAGAATGGTCGCTAGTTCATCCCTCGAACCATCATTCCACAAGACCACGCCGTTACCCTCGCCTCGCTGCAAGCACCGCGCCGCCTTGACCCTCACATCCATCTGGCTCTTTACCCTGTTTTCGGCGTCTTCCTTGCTCAGGTGCGCGTCCCGCTCCATCAGCCGCCGCATTTGAATATCGGGGTCCCTCACGGCGACTACGAGCGTCGTGCCGCAGAAGCGATCGAGCTTACTCTCAAACAGTAGCGGCACATCGACTACCACGGCCCAGCATCCGCGCAGGTAGCACCCCACGAGCGCCTTGAGCATCTCCCACCTCACGGCTGGGTGCACAATGCCGTTCAGCGCCGCCCTGTCGCGTCGCAGGTCAGGGGTGTCGCCGAAGACGCGCTTTCCCAGGGCCGGCCTGTTGAGGGGCCGGCCCTTGCCGTGAGGACCATTTGGCGGCATCGAGTCTGAAGGCGGGACAAGGAGGTCCGGCGTCGTAGGTGCAAAGTGCTTGACGATGGCTACATAGCCTGCTGTGCCGGGCTCGACGACTTTGCGGGCGAGAACATCGGCGTCGATGACGGGCAGCTGATGCGGTGGTGAGTGGAGGAGGGAGGAGATGGTGGATTTGCCGGTGGCGATGGATCCGGTGAGGCCTATGACGAGCATGTTGAGTGCTGCTTCTGGTTTTCCTCGTGTCTCTACTTGATTCTTGCGCCTTGGATCTGTATTTTTGTGACCTGCTTTTGTTGTCGTTGTCGTAACTTGTTGGTGTTGTTCAGTCGCGTTGCTTCTGATGTACATAGCGGGATTGCCTTGTTGCTTTGAGACTCGAGAGTGACGTACAACCTAGGACGGTCGAATAAACGCGTTTGCGGCCAGTGGCGTCAGTGTGGCGTGTTGAATGCCCCATTGCCCAGTCTGGACGTGGTGAGTCGTGACAATTGATCAGTGATGGTCATGCCGGGTCTGGTCGAATACATCTCGAACACAATGACGATGAATTCATCAATGCATGCACGAAGAAATCACTCCAACAAAGAATGAAAAGCACATGTACATGGCAGATGCGTGTTTCGAGCTGTGATATATGTATGTACACGCACTTCGTGCATGCTTCTGATTATCCCGTGGTCACCTTACATATGCAATTACTTTGACCTCATTCCTCACGCACCTTTCTGTCATGCCTTTGAAACGTTATAACAATCAAAATTATGACTTCTTCTTCATGCAGATAATCTGAGTTCGTCAGAGAAGCTGCATGATCCATACGAACTCGGAATGAAAAGTACCTATGTATATACCTACATAGGGCGTAGCCACGGCCCACACCTTCCCCCTCATAAAACTTCCTCCTCTCACAACTCCAACCTCGATCGCAGGCGGCAGAACCCCTCGAAACCTCAAGGGTGTGATCCACGAGCGGCTGCACAAGTTTACAGAGCTGAAAAGCCAGCTTAATTGCATATATTTTTGCAGGCTCCCTTAAAAAGATATGGAATTTCGACTTGAATGCATAGATCCACAGTTCGCAGAGGAGGCCCCCGAGCCGTGGTGAGAGACGGAGAGAAAATGTTCATCTCGTGAGGCATCGCGCAAGACCACCATATGACACTGTGAGAGGTCCTGGGATGAGCCAATCCCTAATAAAGAACAATTCAAGTCGTCCGGGAATTCGACATCTTTGAATTCCCCCACTTATTTCACAAATGGTCATGTACATTCACCTCGGAAATCTCCCCCTCTCCATATCACACTCTTTAAATGGCACACAATCCCCCTCACAGACGAGCCCCTCATCCGGCATCGTCCCGTTGGCCATGTACGCCTGCATCACCCGCCTCGCACACCTACTCGGCGAGGCCAACAGTGTACAGTGCCCGACTGAGTTCTGCACCAAGACGCGTGATTTGGGATGACTTCTAGCCACGGCGCGCGCGCTATCAAGCGGCGTGATGGGATCATACAGCGTCGACAGAAGGAGCAGCGGCGCGGATGGTCGGCCGTCGTTATCATCGTCGTCGTGGGAATCAGGCACGGAAGGTGGCGATGGAGAGCGAAAAGGCCCTGCGAAGCGATCTTTTGGGTGGGACTGCCAGCCTGCGCACTTGAGGGTCTGCTCAGCGATGAGGACTCCGAGGCGAGGGTAGCGCTCGTGAATTTTCTGGAGTTTGTGCTGCCAGTGAGAGAGGTGGTAGTGGCCTAGGTTGGGGGTATCGCCGCATGCGACGGAGGAGAATGTCTCGGCCATCCAGGCGTAGGCGCGGAGGATGGCATCGACGGCACTGTCCGTATCGTTGTTGGCATCGTGGCTAGTATTGGTATTGTCCTGCTTGGCGTCGTTGTCGCTCATCGGTGGGACAAGCTCTGTGAGCAGCTGCGTATAATTCCCACCTACAGCTTGTGCAAGCGTAGAAGACAGACTCTCAAAAAAGTCCAGTGGCGAATAGAGCTGCCCAAATATGAGGTCGAGAATGTCACTCCCGTCAATGACGACCTCAGGACCATCCACGGTGGCTCCGGGGACAGGATCCTCGTCCAGGCGGTTCACGAGGGCGTCGATGCGTTGCTGGACGGCGTGCCATGAGGAGTCTGATTCATTCCGCAGAGCGCATCTAGTACCGGCTTGGAAGCACGTCTTGTAGAAGTAATTGATGGCGTGGTGGGTGTCGACGGCGCTTTCTTCCCAGTCCTAGGAGTTTGTTAGTTCACAAGCTCTCAAACTAGTACCTATATACATATGTCGATTGTATTTTTGAGGGTGTCTTAGACCGGTCACCTACCCCGAGGACCCAGTTGTCTGCTATGACGACTCCATCCAGAATCATGCGCTTGACACGGCCGGGAAACATGGACAAGAAGGTATTTCCAAGCACTGTGCCGTACGATGTACCGTAATACTGCAATCTCGGCCGCGGCGTCCAGCCAGCATCGTGGCCAGCAGCACCGGTATCATAATCATCAACATCGCCGAAACCCTCACCACCGCCAAGAGGCCGCTGCATACCAGATTCCATGGCATCCAGAACGTCCGTTCTCGGCGCGTGCCGCCGCAGTATCTCAGTCTCATCCACAAGCCGCAGCATATCCCGCGCCACTGATGCCGTCGCCGTAAATTCATGCATATTAAAGGCGATGCCCTCCTCGCGATATCCCGCGCACTGCAGCCCATGCGCCGTGGTCCTTGCCAGCGCCCTCTTCAGCGCCGCCGTGTCCAGCCCATCCAGCCGTCGTTGACCTCGTGCTTGCCACTCGGCCGCCCGTCTCGCCGCCTCGCTGGTATAGCAATCCGCGCGCGGCGTGCTCAGAGCCACACCCCGGGTATCAAACGACAACACGTCGAAGCGTCTCCCGGGCGAGTCCAGCATGCTCTGAATGTACCGCCCATTCTTAAGCATGTGTACCACACCCGAGTCACCCGGCCCGCCCGGGTTCACCATGACGGTGCCGCCATGACGAGGATCGCTAACTGGGACCGTCGCGGGCACTTTCAGCACCGCGAGGGTAACGGTGCGGGTGTCAGTACGATTTAGCCAGTCAAGCGGCATGTGAATGCGCGCGCACTCGAAGCCGTCATAGCATTGGGTGTACTGGAGGTGCCATGATGGTTGGAGTGAGAGCCAGTCGAACCCTGATCCGGATGAGTAGGAGGCTGCCGCGGAGGAGCCGAGTACCGCGGCTAGGAGTGACGACAGTGTGCATTTCATGATTGTAACATTGTTTTGCGATTCAGACTGTAGGAGCCTACGAGGCAGACAGGGTTCACAGGAACACCGGCTATCGGATGGGGAAAACAATGGGATGCTTGGGGTTCAAGGGTCCTACCGTCGCATCGAGGTGGCGGGCCGCGGCATTCCACGTGCTCTCGATTGCGTATATCTCCACCCAACATGCCAACGGAATGCGCCACGTTTTTTTACCGTTGCCACCGAAGATGTTTAAACAAAGATGTTGTCGGACTTTTGGCCATATACTGGCTAATCAAGCGCCCTTCCCTTTTAGATGCGTACCTAGCTTCCGCACATGTTGAACTTCGATCACAGAGGTGGCCACATTCTTTTGAAAGTATATCGATGACATAGGTACCTTGTATTCGACACTAGCCCAACGGCATCTGGGGTCTTGGTAACGCGCACGGATTTCAATTCTGATCACTTCAAAGTTTCTATCGTCGCAAGTCCCGATTGATACGACTCGTGATACACCTCGCAGATCGAACGGATGGCGGCACAAATTTTCCTCTCCATAGGTAGAAGCGTACATCAAAGCCGTATGTGGTCTTGACGAACAGGTTATTGACGCCCACATGCGAGTCATCGAAGAGTGGCAACATTGCAAAAGTCGCTTCGAAAAAGGGTTCTCACGTTCCTTGGCTGAGGCTTGGCAACAAGCTTTGACCCCGATATGTGATATGTATTGAATACTATTCTCACGAAGTATAATCTCTACTAGATTAGATTCCTTGTGATCATTTTTCGGAACTCAATCCACCTTTTCATTTTCCCCGGCACGCCGGCGGCCGCACACGGTACACCTACCCACCGGCCACCAAATTACGTCGGCTCTCCTTTAGTCCAGTCGGTAATCTTGCATAGTCTTAGATAGACGATGAGAGAGCACAGAAGCCGTTATCTCCGTCCCACTTAGAGCGTTAGCTGAAATGGAACGGAAGGGTTTTCATTCCTAGGCTTCAATTATTGGACGAACCACGTTCCAATTTCCAAAAGATATAGCCATATTTTGGCACTGGTGGCGGAGAAGAATGCCCATCATTGTATTCCCCGTCCCAGCATTTAGTAGGAAACTCAGATACGTTGCTTCATTATAAAAGGGAAGACGTTTGCCCTGAAATCGTAACAATGTATATACACTCAAACAATAATTACCACAGGCTTCTCTCACAGAACCATTTCATCAATCATATTCATTTCATCAATCTTCATATACGACACCATGAGATTCTCTATCTTCTCAACAATTGCCACATTATTGGCCGTAGCTAGTGCCTCACCAACTGCCAGAGCGACCAACAATTTCCAATCCGAGATGCTGGCCTCACACAACTATTTTCGCGGTCAACACAGCGCGAACCCGTTGACTTGGGACACTGCGCTTGCCCAATCATCTCAAACCTGGGCAAATACATGCAACTTCTCACACGATGTAAGTTGAATAATGTGAAAACTTTGAACCATGATTATTTGCGATAAAATCTAATGAAATGAGTAGAGCGGTGGTGAAAATCTTGTCTACAAGACCAGCTTCAAGTATTGGGGCGAGTTCGTCAACATGTGGGGTAGTGAGCGCACGTTATACAATTTCGATCAGCCCCAATTCTCTGCAGCCACTGGCCATTTCACTCAGATCGTCTGGAAGAACACGAAAACCGTTGGCTGTGCTTGGAACTATTGTGGTACAAGTGGTGGTGCCGGCAAGGCTTTGGGCTATTATGTCGTCTGCAAGTACAACCCGTTCGGAAATTACGCAGGGCAGTATGCCAACCAAGTCGGTCGTCAGACCAAGGGCAGCCCCAGCGATGTCTACACTTGAGATCTTGAAGGATTTTGAAAGCGTTCAGGTTACATATATTATCGTCCTTTGGGTCCGCGAATTCGCGATGCACTCCGAACTCGGGACCACGGTTTGGGGTTTTATCACTTGGCATTTGCTGTCCATGTATGCAGTATCTTATACCCTTGTTACAAGCAATAACATACAAATATTTTGTAGGGAAGATTTGTAAATGCTTGACGGAACAAGTTATCGTCGTTTGAACCCAGCCTTTGGCCCTTTGCAGCCTACTTCATGTGACCCTGGTCAGTTGTTGTGCTACTTCAATTCGGCGGACGGCAAGTCGCCAAGGAGAGTCTCGAGAAGTTTAAAATCTTCCTACCACCGCCATTTTTGTTATTGATGAGACTGCCTATCGACAAATGAGGCCGCCGCGGCGAGGATCGCGGGCGGGTCTGTCGCAGGCACTCCCAGCATCGCAAGGGTAATGGCGCAGGTGCGGCTAAGCGCATGTGAACGCAGTCGAAGCCGTCGTAGCATTAAGTGTATTGGAAGTGTCAAAAAGGCTGGACCGAGAGCTAGTCGCGCGTGTTGTTGTCAGAGACGAGAGTAGGTAGGCAGAGCGGCGGAGGAGCCGAGTGTGGTGGTCAAAAGGGATGGCATTGTCATAATTTCATTGTGACAGCCTACAGGACATGTGGGTTCCAAAAGAAAACAATGAGAAACAGTCGGGAAATACAATGGGAGCTTGGGATTTGAGGGTCCTATTGTAGTCGTCGTGTGGGCGGATGTGTTCCACATAGCGTGCAATCGATCTTGAAAGACAGGAAAACCTCGCTGGATTGCTACTATGTATAATAACTTTCAGTAGAAACGAGAAACGGTTGCAGTGAAGCAAAGCAGATTGGATGCAGTTCGACGTTGGATCGCTAGCCAAAGTCGCAGACTCTGTTTTGCACGACGATGGGATCCAGGCAACGCGCACGGATAAAATTCTGATCACTTGAGAATCTCTTGGCGCAATTGTCGAAGTCTGAAGAGGGTATTGATCATGAGTCTCGACTCGCAGATCGAACGCGACGGCGTTGCGAGTAGTTCCTCTAGCAGGGCAGAGCAACGCCGTACGTGGCGTTGACGCGTACTTATGATGTACCGGAGCATGTACATATTCGGAATTCCCCCGTGGCCTGTGGGCGAGTCATGGCAAGATGGCAGCTGCCAGGCGCACCAAGTTCACCAACGCAGTGTAGGTATATTACAACTTTGTAAATTGTGTGTGATTGATTGATTGATTCGACCAGATAGAAAGGCCCGATATTCTGTTAACTTACGGACTTTCAAACTTATGGGGAGTCGGGACTCCTAGGCGGAACCACCCAACCGCAGATTTCGCCAAATAAGCTCTGAAGTCCCCGACAATGTACATAAATACATAGCAACGAGTTTTGACCCCGGGATATGGCAATGGCGTCACATACTATTCAAACCAGCAGAATCTCTATTTGCAGAGATTTTCCAATCTTGAGTCTTGAGATCATTTTTCGAATGCCAATGTTCTTCCGGCACACCCATTCATGGGCCACCGAGTCTCGGTCAAGCAGTGGCGTCGCAACTTCGAACAACGCGTCAAGGATCCGAGGGATTCGAATCACGTAGATGTGAAGTCAAAACCTGACTGATACCGTAAATTCTGATCAGTGTACTCGCCGAGATGATATACAGTACATCGGTCAGCTTACAACACATGTCCATTAACAGTCACGAGGCTCACAACAATGCGCACTCAGCTGTTGGGAGATGCGCTGGGCCTAGACTCCCGATAAAGCTGCGCATTGTTGAATATAAGCTTGTACATAGCTTAAGCATTTTTACAATTGCATCATTGGGATTTCTTTGCGGTGTGTTTTGTCATGCTGGCCGGTGGGCGGGCGTGTGGAAGGAAATGGAAAAATGGAAAAGGCGGGTCGTTGGAGGTACCCCCTAGGTACCTGGTGGTTGTGGTTGATGAGTCCGTCGAGTTTGTTCAAGGTTTCCATTTGTTGCGGAACAAACCATTGGCTCTAGAGTAGAGCAATGGTTCATACATCGCTCCGGGTAACCACGTCGCACGACAGAATAACTACCTAACAGGCTAACTTCTAAGTCGACTTCCAGCGCCACGATGAGCGCTTCCCTTTGTTCCAGTCGATATTCCTCGATGACGCACAGAAGTCTTTCTCTTCGTCCCATCTAGAGCGTTAGCTGCAATATGTCGGAAATCTTTCCCTTCAAGGCTTCAATTATTGGGTCAACAACGTTCGAGAAGAATGTTGCCATATTTTGGCACCCGTAGCGCAGAACAATGTCTGTCATTGTATTCGCCGTGTTCTCCGTCTGGACGTTCAGTGGGAAATGGAGATGCTTTGCTTCATTATAAAAGTGAAGGTGTCTGTCCTCAAATCGTAGCAATGCAGACAAACACAACTCAGTATCATCACAGGCTTCTCACTCAAGTTTCAATATCTCCTCAACCATTTACCCTGTACGCTGTATCCTGTTCTAAACGACATCATGAGATTCTCCATCTTTCTAGCAATTACCACCTTGTTGGCCGTAGCTAGTGCCTCACCAATCGACAGAGCGACAAAAGACTTCAAAACTGAGATGCTGGCCTCGCATAACTTTTTTCGCAGTCAACACGGTGCGGATCCATTGACTTGGGACGCTGCGCTTGCCCAATCGTCTCAAACCTGGGCAAATACATGCAACTTTTCACACGATGTAAGTTGGAACATGTGAAAACTTGGGCTACAATCACTTGCGACAAAATCTAATCCAATGAGTAGAGCGCAGGTGAAGATCTTGCCTACAGGACCATCTTTAAATCTTGGGGCGAGTTCGTAAACATGTGGGGTAGTGAGCGCATGCTATACAACTACGACCAGCCGATATTTTCTGAAGCCACTGGTCATTTTACTCAAGTCGTCTGGAAAAACACAAAAACCGTGGGCTGTGCTTGGAACTATTGTGGTATAAGTGGCGGTGTCGGCAAGGCCCTTGGCTATTACGTTGTCTGCAAGTACAGCCCACCAGGGAACTACAAAGGGCAATACGCCGACCAAGTTGGTCGTCAAACTAAGGGCAACCCAAGCGATGTCTATACTTGAGGTGTTGGAGAATTTTGGAATTTTTGGGTAAGTCCTTTGCGTCCGATACGGACACGGGACGGTTGCATACTAGGTAGCGTAGATAATTTTTTTCATTTCTTTTTTTGCATAGAAGATCTAGTAAATATACAATAGATCAAGTCAATCTCGTCTAAGACTCAGCTTTCAATTGATAGAGAAATTAGATAATGTAGGAGGGGTATCCTAAATACAAGCATCTGGCCAAGGTTCAAACGCCTGGCGGCGCAACCTCATGGAGTCGTGGTCACGCCTCACACACGGCAGGCGACGAGAAAACCTTCCAGTCGTCTGTCGGTGATAAATTGGACACTGAAAGCTCTTTTTTGCATGGCGTTGAAGTCTAGTACGCGTAGGGGACAAACTTCAATTTTCCAGTGACTTGAAAACTTCTCGGCGCAATTGATGAAAATGGTATGATCAGCCCCAACTTAAAGATCGAGCGGAGGGTTCACAGAATGTTCGTCAAGCAGTGCAACGCAAAGCCGTGTGGTTAGGTACATATGTACTTAACATACATACCTACCTATGTATGTACATATGTACATTACAGTATGTACATTCTTTCCCCCGCATGCGAGTCATGAAAGAACGGCTTCTGCCGCCAACGTCGCACGGCCACGAACGTACCGGCTGTCGGGTTCAATCTTGCCAGTTCCCGGTCCTGGTGTTATGGACTGAAACTTGTGGCGGCTTCTTGCCGGGACCGCTCCCCGGATATTTCTCCAAATAAGCTCTGACACCCCGACGATCTATGTACCTAAATGGCTACCTAGGTAGGATTCACCAGTTTGAACCGGAATATGGTAAAGGGCGTTACTGCGCACTATTTACGATGAATCCAGATTCCATTTCGGGGTCAATTCCCGAATCCGATCCACCTCTCCATTTTCTCCGGCACACACACCGACCGGCCACCCAAATTTCTGTCGAGCAGTTGGTCAGTGGTCAGTGGTCAGTGTATCACAACTTCGGATAACGCATTGTTCCAGCCAACGCAGATGTGAAGCCTTGACTGATATCGGCGAATTGTTTTAGCATGATCATTCCACTCATTGCGACGTTAGATTCGTAAATTCAGGAAGCTGCAAAATATCATGTAAAGCAGCGGTCGAACTACACGAACCATTTGTGACTTGCACATCGTGTATGAACAACTTTTGACAATTGCTGCCCAGTGCCCAGTGCCCCACGAAGTTGTGGTGGCCGGTGGGTGGGTGTGCGGAGCGATCTGGAACAGGCGGGTCAAAGACCGAAAAACCGGGATCAAAATTTGGAATGTTCTTGTAGATGGACATTCTGCTTGGGGAACGAGCCGTGTCGTTTGTTTTGATCACGTTTTGCTGCGATGCAAACGTTTGGCTCTAGACTTTGATCAATGGTTCATACATCGCTCCATGCAAACAGAACGAAACTACTAAATAGTAAACACTTCCAGCCGCTATGATCATTGATGAGCGCTCGCCGCTCTCTTTTTCCAGCAGATGTTCTTCGATGGGTGCCCTCCCAGCCGATAGGTACTCCTCGAGAGTACGCACAGAAGTATTCCTATCCGTTCTATCTAGAGCGTTAGCTGCAATATATCGAAAATTTTTCCTTCTTAGGCTTCAATTATTGAAAGTACAACCGTTCGAGAAGATGTTGCCATATTTTGGCACAGATGGCGTAGTTCAATACCCGTGATTGTATCTTTCGTCTCGGTGTTTAGAAAGAAACTGAGATGTCCTGGTTCACTATAAAAGTAAAGATGTTTACCCTGAATGTGTAACAATGCAGACACAAACCACTCGGTATCATCACAGGCTTCTCACTCCACATCTCGTCAACCATTTACGTTGTATCCTCCTCTAAACAACATCATGAGACTCTCCATCTTTTCAGCAATTGTCACCTTGTTGGCCGTAACTAGTGCCTCACCAACTGCCAGAGCGACCAAAGACTTCCAATCCGAGATGCTGGCCTCACATAATTATTTTCGCAGTCAACATGGCGCGAACCCGTTGACTTGGGACAATACACTTGCTCAATTGTCTCAAACCTGGGCAAATACATGCATCTTCGCACACGATGTAAGTTGAGACAAGTAGAAACTTTCAGTCATTTACGAACAGATTCTAATTGACTGAGTAGAGCGGCGGTGAAGATCTTGCCTACAGGACCAAGTTCAAGTATTGGGGCGAGTTTGTCAACATGTGGGGGAGTGAGCGCACGCAATACAACTACAGCCAACCAAAATTCTCTGAAGCCACTGGCCATTTCACTCAAGTTGTCTGGAAAAATTCGAAAACCGTCGGATGTGCCTGGAAAGATTGTGGTACAATAGGCGGTATAGGCAAGGCCCTCGGTTATTACGTCGTCTGCAAGTATAGTTCACCAGGGAACTACAAAGGGCAATATGCCGACCAAGTCGGTCGTCAAACTAAGGGCAACCCCAGCGATGTCTATACTTGAGGTCTGGCAGAGTTTCAGAGCCTTCAACCGGACTCGGGAGTCGGGATCAGGGCTGGGCTTTTATCGCTTGGAATTTGCTGTTAGCCTGTTCATGTGAGGAACTTTCTTATGAGGGGTGTTATTTTATACCAGTCGTGACATCGACATTTGTTTTTGGATAGATGATTTGTCAACATCCAACGGAACAAGTTATTGTCAATCAATACTCAGCCTTTGCAACCCACTTGATGTGACCCTGGTTAAAGGTTTGGCTACTCAACTCGCCGATAACTTATAAGTCGTTTGAAGCAGTTGGGAAATTCCCAACTCAGCTGTCCGCGTTCTGAATTAAGTTGTTAAATGTCCAAAATTATGTCGCGAAATTTACCAAAACTGACAAAACGACAAAGTTTCCTCATACAACTTGCGTCATACGACACGCCCATTGGAAGTGATGAAGGCTATGGTTGTTCCGATTGTAATTTGTGGCGTCTAGATGCACCACCCGCATGTAGCATCAAAAGCCGCGCCGGCCTGGGCCGCTCGTCAACGCCTTCATTAGTGCACACCTGTATCACCAGTGCGACTGTGCGCATTCCTCTCAAAGAGCCAAATATGCGCCACGTTTTGTGATGTTTATAACGATGAACATGTCTAGAGCCAATGATAATATACTGCGCAAAAAAAGAGAAAAAAAAGAGGAAATATCTATCAGAACGCCCTGCCATGATCATCATTCTTCAACCCAAGATGCCTAGCTACTGTCTACATCGATACCTGGTCATATCCTTCGACAATTTCTTTCGCTCGACGGACATCTCAAGCCACGGATCTAACAGCAGCATTCACAGCACTCGAAGCAGCAGAGGCCGGCGCAAACACCACAGCAGATGGCCTGGGTAAGTTGTAAACCAAGCGTCAGTACAAATGCACACATTGAAGCCACGAGAAAATGGTGGAACATAGGTGATTAACAGAACAGCCACAGCAACTACGTGGGCCGTGTACTGTCCAACACGAAGCCGAGCTTCAAGGGTCGCATCGGTCAGGCACGTACCTCGCCTTCGCCTCCTCCTCGCAAATGCATCGAGTCAGCCGACATTGGCTCAAGAGGGCGCTGCAAAGCCCACTTGTTAGAAAAGAGACGTGATGGTGGCCACAGCATGGGGTTTCCGTTGTAGCAGCGTCCAGGCTCATGGAACCCTGTGAGGCTCACGGGGAGGGGAGCGCATAAAGAAGGAGAAGGCATACAGGCTGCTCGGCGCTGACCCGAGATTCAGGCAACACGGCTGCAACTGGTGCGGGCTCGCGGATCATCTGTCGCTCACTGGCAGGCATATCTGTGAATGTGGAATTGGCAACGAGTGATTAAGCAGGAAAATGGAGTATAAGCAGGATGCTGGTAGAATCTGGACGGACGGGTAAGAGGAGACAAGTGGACGCGATGGATTGATTCATATTATATGTACTCCGTATAGCTGTTAGGCACTTCTTTAGAAGATAGAACCGCTGCAGATTCGTAATCAGCCGTGTACATAGCCGCGTCGGCGATTTCTGCAATCCTCAATCCTCGCTCAGCCCGAACGACGGAGAGATGGCAGCCGTGACGTCAATTGGCCGGCCGATAATCAGGTGTCTTGGTACAGTGGGGCCCTTTCGAAATGCAGGACATCTCACTGGCTTGAAATTGTCTTCCAACGCGATGCGCGTATGTTACCTCTTTAAGCGCATGTGGACCTTGCCCGGATCTCGGCACACCGGCATTATCGTAACTCCTCCTTCTCTTCCCATCAAAAGCCCGAGCACTCTCAGTGTCACTATGTACCGCTTGGCTAGACCGTAATACCTACTACATATTGTCGTAGAACCTCACCGACGACTGCTGAGCGACCTCGTCCGTCGTCGAGTCCTTCCCAGCCTGTATCTCGAGACTCGAGCGAGGCGAGACAGGCGACAGCGGCCTCAACGTACTTCTCCCCTATATGGGCGCCAATGGTCCATAGCGCCCACATCGAGGACCTGTCTCGAATATCTCGATTCTCGCAATGTCGTCTTCGGCTCGTTACGCCGGCGTCTCTTGCCGATCCGACTACCTTGTCCACGGTCATGCAATGCGCCAGCTCGATCAATATCGCCGAGGCTGTACAGATCAAAGTTTTTCTTGAAGCGCTGTCTGTCGTCCCCTCCGTTGCCCTGCGCATTCGGATGACGGAAGGAGTCTTGTTGGGCGTCTTCACCTGGCACATTAGTGATCTCCTCCGGGCACGCAGCGGAACTCGACTTTCTTGTGTCTAGCTCGAAAAAATAGCATGTTGTGATTCGAAGGCTCTTGTGTAGCCAGTTCACGGCATGGAGATGCAATACGAAGTTTATCAGCGCCCCAGACTATTTGCACTCGCTCCGTAACACGTGGTTTCCCGACTCCTTCGTCACAGGTGACGGAGTAGTTCGTTGAGAGACAGAATGCATATCAGGGTCCGACAAGTCATCGTCGGGTAAGTCGAAAATCGGCCCCAAATGTCTGTGTTCGATGTCAAAATCTTGAAATATCCTACCACTTGTCTCTCAAGCTTTTCATGGCGCTTTTGACGAAATCTTGTTTTTTTCTTCGAGATCGGTAGCTTGGCCTGGTTTGCGTTCTTGTCTGGTGCGTCCAGTAAATCCAACCGTCATGCACTGACTGGGGATGTTCTGTCGCGTTGGTGACTGGTGAAATTCGTCAAAATGGCGTCTAATCTGCACCATCACGTCAAGGATCGTCTGGCGATGCAGACTGTGGAGTCGAGTATGCTACCATGCTTCTTGACTGAAAGTCTAGCAACCCGGATGAATCTCTCCAGTTGAAACGGCGGTCTTGCTCCATGCGCAACCGCAGAGTTGAGGTATCTGCATGCATTCCTCATATCCCAGGGCGGCGATGAGCAACTGAATGTCTGAGGGACTTTCAGCAGCAGGCTATCAGAAAGGCTGTTGACGATATTAAGGACAAACAATGGTCTCCATTATTTTGCACAAGAACACAGACGAACAAAGTGCGATTCTTGGTGTCTGTAAACCTCGAGGCCGAGTGAGGCTAAGCCAGCGACTGAAGTGGGAAAGACATGCTGAATGATCAACGTGCTCAGTTTTGGTTTAATCCGGGAAGATTCCAGATCAAAGAAAGCCACAATGCTTTCCAACAGAAAAGATCGATAGGCGGTTGACGTGCGGGGAAATGGCAGCAATGGCGGCTATGGGCCACATGACGACGAAATTCCGCCACAAGGGAGGCATCATGACAGTTTTGTGTGACAACAGTTCGACTTCCTGTTCTGGTCGTGCTTCTCGGCTTGCCTCTTCGCGTCAATCCGTATTATTATCGGCTTTGCAGGAAGTGTCAGCTGTTGAGAACTCTGCAGGTCGTCAAACCGTCAGCTCGTCAACACCGTCGTCCCCGTCAGCCGAGTCCGAGTAAGAGCTTGCGAGTGACTATGGGGGGACAGGGGGCGGCATTCCCGTCTTGGAGGAAATCTGACACCGGACTTGGTGGGATCTATACGTCATCGATGGGATGATCGCCGGAGATCATCGGATGACTGCCTTTCATCTCTTTGACAGCCAATATGGCGCTGCGTTGCCTTGTGAAGAAGAGCAGTATTTGACATATGTAAGTAAGGGATGAGACGGGCGAAGCTGACTTTGCGTTTGTTTTCCTCCCTCCTTTGTCATTGTTCTACATCCATCCTCCTTGAAGCGAATTCATATCCCCCTTCACTTCGAAGAACTGGAGGACCAAGACTTCTCTGGTTCCGACAGAGAAATGTCTTCCTTTGCATATCGAGTTCCTTGTACACGTAACCTGCAGAGACTCATGAGAACATCCCCCATGCTTGACTTGGAGGAAGAAAACCTGGCCAAAATCGAAGCTCTCCTTATCATTTGGCGCCTTCAGGCTTCACCTACCCCCATGCAAAAAAACGCAAACGGAAAGGTGGCAGGTGGACGTGATGATTCAGGCTCACATGATGAACCATGTCACGTCAGTCATGCTACATTAGCCTCATTCACAACTTGATTGCTCGTCGACCAACGACATCAATTCCTGTACGCCACACCAGCCAACACCGCCTAGGAAGTTGTTCAATGCCCACACAAGGTATACCATAGAATCTGCCAACGCCGTCATCTCGATAAACGCACACATTTCTTCACGTGCGCCATTAGGCTATTGTCGATTGTTCATCTCAGCAGATGGGCCCTCTGTCTCATGCCACATGATGATTATGATCTTCGCCAGCACTTTCGGCTGAATATCGGTGCTATGAACCATCTGTTCGAGGTGTAGGTAACTGTAGACCGAGTCGTGGACAAGTCGAGGCGGCATATCAAAAGATACAACATAAAGAGGCAACAGCAGTCGAGTTGAGCGCTCAAGCGGAGTATGTCGCAGGAAAATTTTATCGACGTCGTCGCGACAAATGAGTCTATCTTTATGCATAGACAGCCTGAATGCGATATCCCATCTTCCACGTAATGTGGCTACGATGAGGCCGCAAAGTTGTTAGATTGTGTTGGAGGTCAGATGCAGAGAGAGATGCATTTGGTGGCACCCGACACCCGTTCCGAGCTTGCGTTCAGGCTATGATTGAAATCCACGAGATTTTGAGTATGGGAACTCTTGAACGTGGGACATCTTGCCCACTAGCCACCAGCGCGAAAGACTGCATCGTCTCACCCTTCTTTGATGGCGTCTCAAAAGTGCAGCGCCGCCAGCTGTCCGGCACTGACATGGCTCACAGGTTCACAGCTTCCAGAATTTCCAGCTGGCCGGGATTCACAGCTGCAACACGAGTTGACAAATAACTCAATTCTTCACAGGTTCACAGCTTCCAGCCTTTTCCAGCTGGCCGGAATTCACAGCTGCAGCGCGAATCGACAACAAACTCAATTCTTCACAGCCGCATGATGAAATCACTCTTTGTTCTTAACTTGTGGTCGACCGCTCAAATCACTTCCTTCTGATGTGTCTTCTCATGATACCAGCATCTCAAAGATAACAACACCGGATTCGGCGGGAATAACAACACACAGACAAAGAACAATGGCACGAAGAAAGGACTCTAGTAGCATCCGCTTCTGCGAATGGGTGGTAGGGGCCACCATCTCTAGTGCTCTCGGGCCCATTCCGAAAAAGTCTAAGCCCAAGCCTCCTAGACGCCAGAGGGTATTGAAAGTCGAGGTGACGACCGACAACGAAACGGAGGAAGACACAGTCAAAGTGTCGTGTTCCCGATCTCGCAGGTCAAAGACCGACCCTGCGACTGAAACTTCTGCGAAAAAGGTCCGCTTCGACAATGGGCCCAAAAAGTCGGCCATGAAGAAAACGACTTCATCCACACCGTCACCTGAGGAAGAAGGGACGAAAGAGAGCTCAGACACACAAGCTTCTTCGGCTGAGTCGAGCGACTCCAGCAAGGCCTCCGACAGCGTAGAAGGCTCCGAGCAAGGGTCAGTTTGTCCATGTAGAGTCTGGGTCTGTCACTGCCAAGTGCATAAAAAGAAGCAAAAGCAGAAGCAGGGAATCAAGAAGAAGGTACTGGTCAAGAAACGCAGCAAACAGCGAAAAGCGTCTAGTTCGGACACAGATGAGCCCAAAAAGGCCAGCAAGTCTGGCAAGAACAAGAAGGGTAGTAAGGACAAGAAGAAGGGAAACGACGTGGAAAGCTCGGCCACAGACACGGAACCTACGACGGATGCAGAATCTACCGCGGACGCCGAATCTACGACGGACGCGGAGTCTGCCACAGACACTGGAGATGAGTCAAGCGTCGTGAGCGACGAGCCTGCGCCAGAGAAGCAGAGCAAGGGCAAGAAGAGCAAGAAGACCGCACCGGCAGAGTCTGAAAAAAAGAAGTCGGAAGCGGCCGAGGCAGAAAAGCCCAGCGATGCGGAGCAAGGTGAAAAAGAGCCCACGCAGGCCCCTGACAAACCTGCCGATGAGAAAGATAAGACGGAAACTGCCCCAGATGAACCGGCCGATGCACAAAAGGCCACCACTGACGGCGACAGGAAGCCCGGCAACTATCCCGCTGGATTTCCTTTCCCTTATCCACCAAACCTCTTCGGAACGCCTGGGTGCCTTCCGCAAAATGCACAATACGATTGTGATAACAACTTTGCGAGAACTCACTATGCACCCATGTACGGCCAATACGGACAGCCTCTATATGCGATGCAAGACCGTTCTCACCACCCAATTCCGATGGGCATGCCTCACCCCTCCCAGAATCCCTACTACTACGGGTACGGACAAGGTCTCGGCCTTAACAATGTCGGGCAAGTCCCCATCACGCAGGGTGATCAGATGCCCCCCTGGAACTTCTACCATGCGCCCCGACAAGGCTACACAGCCGCAGGATACCCAGGCGCCTACGTCCCTCAGCCCGCTGAACCTCCTCAGCCGGCCACAGACCCCAACCCCCTCCCATTCAAGTCGAACAAAGGCGCATTCAGCAGACTCGCGTCGTTATTAGGCAAAGACGGAGGAGACCTGGCAGGCGGCAACAACGTCTTCCCGCCAGCCCCCAAGGAGAATACGAACCCGTACTATCCCCAAAGACGGTCCGCCTTCGCCAACATGGGGAACAATCATCCGGATGGCTCAAGCGGCAACAGCCCTCTGTCCTCCCAGATGAAAAGCGACAAAAAGGCCAAACAGCCCCGCATGTCCCATGCAGAGGAGATAAAACGGCTGCAGAAGCAAAGGGATGATCAACTAGCGAGCAGTTCGAGCGCAAAGGGCCAGGAGCAGGGAACTGGAGACGCAGATGCGAGATGGAACAAGGACGCTACTGCGGATCAGAATCGACACAAGACGTGGTCAGCTTACCGTGGAGATCAGCATGCATCGTCCTTTGACCAGGGAAGGAGGGGTAGTCCGTACGCTGGACATGCAAGCAGTGGAAACGGGACCCCATGGAGTACGGATGATCAGACCGCGAAGCAGGACGGACCGTTGGACGGGACGAATAATGTCATGCCGGGTGGGTGGTACGATAGTACTCCGGGACCATCGTGGGGGGATCCTACCATGGCGGCGTCTACAAAGGGTCAAGTTGATGCGACGACTTGGTGAAATGATGGTCTGCCTGCTGTCTGGCTGGTGCTGTCTCGCGAGTAGATTGCGCAAGTTGTTGCTGTCTTTCAATCACGATACAGGTGTGTGCAAAACATGGAAGGAGTAGGAAAGGCCCAAGGGAAACTGGGATGTGCAACTTGAGCACGATGAATTGAATAGCAATCTTATGCAATCGTGCGTCCAATCTGTAATGCAATAGTGAGAGAGACTTGCAAGTTGCAACTTGGACTCCATCCATGCCAATGTGTGAATGTAATTTGGGGACAAGAATCGGATGACTCGGGACATGTAAACGAAGAACTTGGAAGTGTTGAATCGCGTAGCCAATCTAAAAGTAGACAACGAAATGAAAACATCCCAAGCGATAGTGAAGGACTGCATGAACTATAACATTCGCCCTCCACACCAATACTGTCTACACTCGGGCTGGTCTTCCGGACGGAACTCCACAAAACTCTAACAAATAGATACGCAGCGAAAATTCATTAAATTGAGTACAAAATGCATACGCTAAAATCCCCCCCCCTCCCCCCCCCGGGCAATAAGAATGATATCTCTCCCAAAAAGCCAAAAAGGAGGAGTCGTGTATCAAGATATAGAAAAGCAATACCCGCCATGATGAACGTAAATTTCTAAAAAAGGGGAAAAACAGCTTCCATACATGTGTATGTAGAGCCATAAAAAAGCAAGTCTGAGATAATCTTGCAGGGCTGGACCGACTCGCCTCTCCAATCAGAGGATGACGCAGTGGTGTAGAGACCTGATGAAGGGGGTTCAACTAGATTAGCCCTGGGGACTTTTGACCCTAACTACAGTACATTGCTTCCAAGATCGCGTTGTGAAGTTGCCGCGGTGGGAAATATGAAGGGAGATGAGATAGCTGAACGAAGAATGAAGTTTTGAATACATGACGCATAGGCTGAGTAAAAGAATGTAGGACAAGAAGATATTGCCATGAGGAGAAGATGCACAAGGTAGTGCCGTATGAATAAGATGTACGTGGAAAGACAGTGCAATGATAAAAAGAAGCAATGTAGAAGATGATAGTGTTGTATGTGTATAGAACAAGATGTGTTGAAACAAGACAGCCTGGACGCAATGCGGTGTATACATGACAAGATATGTAGGAGAAGAGATGCGCTGTATCATGCATTTATGGGAGAAATGCAAATATTCAAGAGAAGCATTCGAAACAAGATGAAACAAAGGCGAACCACGCCTTGGAAGAACACGCAGCACACACGCAAGTGACGCAACGGGTAACGGCCCTGGGCCCATACTCACACTCACCATTTCTTAGTCTCCCACTCCACAATCCACAAGCAGCAAATCTTGAGCCTTTCCCGCACACTAGACGTAGCCAGAAGCCTGTACTTTTCGAGATCCCGCACCGGCAACATGCTAGCGAGCCACCACGGGAACAGGGCCGGGTCATGCGGACACTCCCCGTAGATGGCGAGCATGCGTTCCGTCAGCCAGGGCACGCTCTTGGAGCGCATGCGGATGACGAATTCGGTGGCGAATCTCATGAGGGCTTGCGTGGACATTGTGTGTAGTTCGGAGGCGGTGACGGAGCCTGTGTGATGAGGTGGTATTTGCGAAGCGTCCTCGTGGTGTGGTGAGGGGTTCATGCCGTGTGAGTCGGTAGTGGTGGTGGTGGAGGCGGTTCCTTCGAGCGGTGCGTTTGCGTGACCATTGTCGTGATCATGCTCTAGTGTTTCGCAGCACGTTACCGCTGTTGCGGTCGTCGATGTCGACGTCGAGGATGTCGTTGTCGTCAGAGTCGTAAAAGTCTCATGATCGTGGGCTCGTCCTGTCGCCTCAGCCGCCTCGATGGCCTCCTCCTCCTCTAGCGAGACATCATCGATTCTCTCTGTCTTGGCTACTGTGTACCCATCCAGCTCACCGTACCTGACCACGCGAAAGCGCGTCAGACCAACCGTCTCGACGAGGCTTCGTCCATCGGGGTAAAATTGCGCGTCGATAATGCGCAGTAGCGTCCCAAAGGAGTGGAAGTGCTGGTCGTCGCCATCTCGAGGCCGCTTGGGGAGCACCATCCCAAAGGTCCTGTTGCCTTCCAGGGCCCGACGGATCATGAGCCGGTAGCGTGGCTCGAAGATGTGCAGAAAGGTGGGCATGGCGGGGAAGGCGAGTGTGCAGACAAAGAGCGGCATATCGAGATCTTGATGGCGGGCAGCGATTTCGGCGGCGGCAGCTTCTTCTCGTGCGAGTTTCTCCTGCGGCCAACAAGTTTCTATGAGGCGGACGATGGTTCCGTTGGAGGGACATGGCTGGGGGTTGAGGAGTGGGTTTGTGGCCAATGTACGGCGGCAGATCGGACAGCGATGGGAATGGTCCAGGGTGCGATGTAGACATGGCCTGCAGAAAGTGTGGCCACATCCGGTGGTGAAGGGGTCGTGGAAAAGGGCATAGCATACTTGACAGTCCATCTCGTGGCGTGCGAGGGTCTGGAAACGGGCCAGGGACCCGAGATCTGCGGTATGAGAATCGGTGTCTGACCCGATACTGCTTCCCCCGTCAAGTTCGGACGAGGGCCCGTCCGTGTAGACAACTTCCGTGTCGATGGAAAGACCACCATCGCGGGCTAGATCCCAGGTCGATATCAGCCGTCCGCCCGGGAGGAGGCGCATGTCGGCATCAGAATCCTGCAGGGATGGCACGGCGGCGACTTGCCAAGGATTCAGGAGTTTCATGCCGGTCTGCACGTTGCTTTCAGATGCAGCGAGCCTCGCCCTCTCCAGTTCCTGCTCCATGACCAGGCTGACCTTGTTCAAGACGACATCGAGGCTGCAATCACTCAAGGCGTGTACTTTGGAGCACTCGTCGAACGGGCAGCGGAAGCCCTGCAGCCGATCGGGCATAGACGGATACGTGATGCTCGACCTGACATGGGTTTTTGGAATACAGTTCTTGCAAAGACTCTGGCCGCAGGGCAGAGTGACGGGATTCCTGAACGGTTTGTGGCAGCGGCAGCATTGAAAGACGCGCACGACATGGCGTATGTGTTGCAGGCCCAGTGGTCGATTGCGCACCATCGAATCGTCTTCGGTATCTTTGTCATTGTTCATATCTACGTCGTCCATGTCGTAGCCGTAGTCGTAGTCAAAGTCTTGGAAGTCGTCGTAGTCGTCATCGACACTTTCGAAAGCGTGCGGATGGCGAATATCTTGATCATCGTCCTGGGGCACCCACGCCGACAGCGATTCATCCGACAGGTGTCGTCGATCCTCTCCGTACAGACTCGTCATTCGCTCTGATGGCATAAAGGCCGGCTAGAAAATCGTGTCCCTTTTCGCAGAAAGCTTTGCCGAAGATGCGAATGAGGACTGCAGGACGAAGTCCCCCCCCCGGCTGGATGAGGAAGGAAGACGGACGGCAGGATATAATGACGTAGTATGCGGTGAGTGCGGGTATGCGTTGCGTGTCTTACGTGCGTAAGTGCGTCATGCGTGTTCCAGAGATGGGATGATGAGTGATTTTTGCAAGGCAATGGGTCGGCCGGCGAAGTAGGGACAAGCAGAGCAACGCTTGAGATAATGAATGTTCAAAAATCGAGGCAACGGGGAACTATGTAGAGTAGGTAGGTAGAGGCGCATCATGCATGAAACGACGCTTGGGGCTCCACCGCGATGATCGATATAATATCCGTACATTTTTAGGTATGTACTCCGTATAAGCGTTCAGACGGCCCAATGTGCCATGTGGTGCAACAAGGCGGCAAAACCAGAGCGACGAGGGCGGAAAGAGAAAAAAAGGCATCGTCATACATGGGACCCCCATTTGTTGCGCGTGCCGCGTGAGCGGAGACTTCGATTGTTGATGGCAGGGAATTGTACGCCATCGGTACCCCTGGATTTCGGTGACGCTCACATGTATACTGCGCATCCCGCAGCATCCAGCAGGGCGTAAAAACGGGAAAGGGTCCAACAACCCACAACGGACACAGCGGGACTCAAACAAGAATACGGAGCCTCCGCCGCCACAACCAATTTCGAACGGTCCACGCTCTGAACGGGGCAAAGGGCAAGACTTTCTGGGAGAGGTTAGAACTTAGAACTTTAGAAGACAAGAAGGGCGGCCATGCACTGTGCAGCATTGTGGCGCCGCGTGGATCCCCCGCTGCGGTTTTTTCGTGGATTTTACATACGGATATTGTGGGCCGTGGCTGGTGAATAGCCAATTAGACGCCGGACTCCGGAGAACATTGTCCCCACAAAGTCATGATGCCGCGAGTTTTGGAAGCCGCCCGAGTATTCCTCGTGACCGAAGTACATATGTACATACATAGCAGAGAAAGGTACATTGACGCTCACAACTTATGTACGTTCATATGCGCAACTCTGTACATACCTGGACCCCTATTGCGGCGCTGCCAATCAGAACGCCTGTGACCCCGCAGTGGCACTCCGTACGATCATGATGCTAGACGTCATTCTCGTCATCGGATCACCACTTGCATGCCCGAGCGGCCTGTCCAATACTGAGCCTGCGCATGCTGATTGCCAATCTACGGATTATAGGGTGAGAGGTCGTGGCTCGTGACGCTGTCATTTACACCCATTGACTTGTTCATGACGGCCTCAATTTGGACCGCGAAGTGCCGTGCCGCGTGACGCGAGTCTACCACTGCCCAGCCTGCTGCGCCGTTGGGCCAGCGGGCTACGCGCGGGCTAAAGTCCTGAAGTGTATGTGTAGAACCAACAGTCTAATTCATGACTCTTGGCCAACTGGCAAAGACGAGCCAAGAATGGAATGGAAACAGTCGACAGATAATTTCAAATTATTACCTAAAGATCGATGCATTAAAATACCAGAGCAGGTGAGGACAAGTCAAGGACCAGGTGTGACGCCACAATACAAAGCACGTGATGCCTTATCACCGAAACCCCCCCCATCTCCCACGGCATTGATTCCACGCCAACCGGCGGCCAATATTACCAAAGCAGAGACAGCTGCAGAAGAGCACGCTGAGCATGTACATGGCCGTCTCGATAGCCTCGTGCCCTGCCAAGCCTAGCAAAACGAACGGTGCATCTTCCAAGTCAGACAACGAATTCTGAACATGTGGCGCACCCCCCACGTCGACGTTGACGCTGAGAAGCACCGCCGAGCCCGTCAGACCGACTGCCGCCGAGAGGACAAACCCCGGCTTGCTGCGATCGATAAGCCACCAGAGTAGAGGGTTGACCAGTGCCAGAGCAGCGGAGACCTGAAGCGTAGAGGCCCAGGCCAGTTTTCGCTACGAGCGCGCAAGTTAGCATGAAGTTCTTGGCCGGCAAGACCCAACAGAGTCACGCATCTGGGGGAAACTTACAATAGCAAACAGAATACCCACAAACGCACCAACGGCGCGCATAACGAGCGCCCAGTCCGTACCTGGCGCAGCGTCCCTCGCACCATCTTCCGCGACTTTCTCAGGCCCCCCATCAAACGCGGTCGCCCACAGAGTATCAAACCAGGGAAGCAGCGAACCCAGCACAACCCCACCGCCGCCCCAGAAGCCAAGATATCTCCAATCGCTACCCGGTTTCATGATGCTATCGTCCAGCAGTCGCGGTAGATGATTGTGCTCGCTGTGTAGTCGCGTGACGATCACGCCGTATCCTAAGCCCAGGACGCAGAGTAGCACTCCTCGTAATAGGAGGGAAAAAGCATTCCCGGCTAAGGACGGTGACGCAGCTGCGTCTGCGGTTGGGCGAGAGGACCCGAGGTATGTGATTGGTTTTGCGGGGTGTGAGCGTTGATACATGAGCTCGTATGTGGCATCGTCGATGCTGGGACGCCGCCGTGGAGTGCGTGCGCCTGTGCCCCATGGTGTCTCGGATCTCTCGTATTCTCCAGGGGAGTCTAGGGTTCGTGAGGCTGCTTCTGAGTAGATTCCCATTAATGTGGAAGACGTCAGGTTCAGGAACGACGTGGAATCGGCGCGGTTCAGATTGGTATTCAGGAAGTGCGGGCTGGAGAGATCGAATCCGGAGGGGGGGCTTGGCGCGGGTGGTGTGTCGGAGCTGTTTGTGTAATCATCTTCGAGAGTCGCGTTGGTTTGATAGAGGGGGAAGGGACGCCGGGGGATGGGGCGCAGAATTGGGGGTCCATCGCCATCCATGACGGATGGAGAGCGTGGGGTTGAGTCGTGAGCTAAAGTCGTGAGCTGAAGTCGCGAGCTGAAGTCGCGAGCTGAAGTCGCGAGCTTATTCGTGACGCGATGAGCTGAAGTCGTAAGCCAATGCCGTGAGCTGAAGTCGTGAGTCGATGCCGTGAGATCAAGTCGTGAGCTTAAATCATGGGTCTTGGTCGCGACTGATATATATCGCCCTGGAGCTGGCACAAAAGCGATGACAATGCGCCAGAAGAGCCCAAGAGTCAAATTTCAAGCAAGAAGCTATTCAATCGTGGTCGCCGGCTTCGCGATATCAAGCCAGTCTCAGATACTCAAGACGATGATCGAGGGAGAACTCAGGAGGCGAGACTAGCGTCGTGGGAGGTATGTATTTCGAAATTCAATCGCATGTGATTTTGAAACCAGATTCTGCTAAAAACACGAGGGCCTGGCCCAGGTTTTAATCAATCAACTTGGCAGCGGCCCGATGCAGTGCCGAGCGCGCCGCTTTGGTGGGGTTCCCAATTCGACGGCCAGGCCACGCGCGGTCTGGCGCATTGTCCCATCGTGATGGCTTGCATCAAGGTGCATCAACCGTGCATGTCGATGGCGGGCCATGACTTGGCCATGATGATCGAGTCGCTTCTCTGGGGAACCTGAAATGACACGTGCAGACACAGAGTACGGGTCTCGTCCAACGATGCCAGCCAGCGGCGTGGCATTCGGCTGCGATGTGTAAACAGTGTAACCCATTGCGTGTGAATGCGGTTGTGATCTGCATGCGCACATGTTCGAGCTTCGGCCTCGGCTTGCGGGGTACGCAGAGGTACATACATATCAGTCCCGTGTGATTGGACGAAACGTCGTCCGGCAGATAGGCCAACTTCGCCTGGTTCAAATGTCTTCCTTGGCCAGTCGGCTTACTACCTACACACTTGCGTCGAATCACATAAATCTGTACCTACATGCGAGAGATTACTACATACTCCGTATGTACGATGTAAGGGGTCCAAGAGATTTGCCCTGGTGCGCCTTGTCGACGCCTCTGGAGGGTCCTGGACTCAAGCTCCCAAGCCAATTGTGGACGCGGAGCCTCGGAGTCACGAGTCGCAGACCCACCTCTGCAGGGGCCAGCCGTCAACGGTTGCCGGCTGCCGGCCGGGCCAGGCTGAATCTCCGGGAAACAATTGGGGGCCAGATCGCAGCCTCGTTCCTCCATCAACGCTCCCGCGCCCCCCCATCCTCTCGTCTCGTCCAGCAGTTGGCCCAAGTGGAAATGCCATTGACACCATGGCCTTCCCTCGGAGAATGTCGCGGCTCATCGCCCTGACGGCCCTGGGCCTCGTCGTTGTTGTGGTACTGCATCTCATGCCCAGTAGGGCTGGTCACTTCGCGTCTCCCCTGACGCCAGTCGCGCCTCTCGAAGCGAAAGACCCCTCAGTAACGACACCGCGCCAAAATGAGAAGCAGCCGCCGCGTCAGGCATTGAAATCAACACCAAAGTTCGATTGGTCCAAGGCGAAGCTATATCATCCCCCGCCATCCATCAAGCCCCTACCCACGGGGCTGCCGCGCAAGATGGCACGTGTGCAGGCCAAGTCCGACGCCTTTGTGTATACGGCCGAGACGAAGAAGCGGCAGCGGGCGGTCCGTGACGCATGCAAGCGCAGCTACGACGCTTATCGAACGCATGCCTGGATGAAGGACGAGCTGAAGCCCGTGTCGGGTGGATTCAAGAACCCCTTTGGCGGGTGGGCGGCCACGCTGGTCGATGCGCTCGACACCCTCTGGATCATGGACCTGCGCGACGAGTTCCGCGAAGCCGCCAAGGCCGTCATCGCGATTGACTGGTCCGACACGGGCGACGGTGCGGCCAACCTTTTCGAAACGACGATTCGGCATCTCGGTGGCCTGCTGGGCGCCTACGATCTAAGCGGCGACGCGGCTCTGCTGGACAAGGCCGTCGAGCTGGGCGAGATGCTATATCATGCCTTCGACACGCCCAATAATCTACCGGGCTTCTGGCTCAACTACGACGAAGCCCGCCGAGGGAAACTCGTGGCCGGCACCAACGACCCTTCCGCGTCGCCCGCGTCGCTGTGCGTCGAGTTCACGCGACTATCGCAAATCACCGGCGATAGTAAATACTACGATGCCACCGATCGCGTCACACGCTTCTTGCAGCGCACTCAAAACGATACCCTCCTGCCCGGGATGTGGCCCATCGCGCTCGACCTGCGCCATGAGACCATCCGCGATACCACCTTCACACTCGGTGCCCTGGCCGACTCCCTCTACGAGTACCTCCCCAAGATGCATGCCCTCCTCGGAGGCGTAGACCCTACCTACGAGCAGCTGTATCGAGGAGCCATGGACGCCGTGACCCAGAACCTCCTCTTCCGGCCTATGGTCCCTGATCAGCGCGACATTCTCTTCTCGGGCGACTACCACGCCGCCAGAACTTCCGGAAATCTCACCCCGGAGAGCCAGCACTTAACTTGCTTCGCCGGCGGCATGTTCGGCCTCGGCGGCCGCCTCTTCGATATCCCCCAGCACGTCTCTGTGGGGGAGCGCCTCGCCCGCGGATGCGCCTGGGCCTACGAGGTATTCCCCACGGGGGTCATGCCTGAAATCTTCCGCCTGATTCCCTGCGGGGGGGTGGACTCGCCGCAGGAGGGGAGCTGTTCGTGGGATGAGGCCGCGTGGCAGAAGGAGCAGGTAGCGGATAGGCCTCTCCCGAAGGGCTTTGCGGATGCTCGGGACCCGCAGTACCAGTTGCGTCCGGAGGCCATTGAGAGCTTATTTGTGCTGTATCGGATTACGGCGAAGAGGGAGTTGCAGGATATGGCGTGGGAGATGTTTCAGGCTATTCTGGGGGCGACGGAGACGGAGTTTGCGTATGCGGCTATTTCGGATGTGACTACTGAGGGGAAGACGAAGAAGGTGGATTCTATGGAGGTATGTATGCTTTTTGCTTTGGCTTTCTCTATTTCACGTTCTACGTCGTTCTTTGCATGTCGTGATGCTGTGGTTTATGTGTGCCTCCCTCTGTTGCCCACCACATACTACCTGGTATATTTTTGCATTTCCTTTTCTTCTTCTGCGAATTCTCTCGTGTGTCAACCATATAGGGGGACTATTGGCTAACTAGGATTGTCTACACGCAGAGTTTCTGGCTCGCTGAGACACTCAAGTACTTCTACTTGATCTTCTCGCCGCCTGACTTGGTCAGTCTGGATGAGTATGTGCTGAACACGGAGGCGCATCCGCTGAAAAGACCTGTCGCGGAGTAGCTGAGTGGGGGGCCTTTTATATTCAAGGGCGGGGGACCTACGATGGAGCGTGGGCTAGTTGCCCAAGGCGCGTGTGTATAGAGTACGAGTGGCATGCTGGGCGTGCACGGTTTTGAATACATGTGTAGAAGCGGGATGGGAAAGAGGAGGACCGAATAAATGGTAGATGCAGCATAGAAACGACGAATAACAGGATACAGAATAGAGAAGAGGACTGAGAGATGGACGCCAGAATACAGCATAGAGGATTGGATCGAAAGAAGATCCAGATAAAGAAACGTGTTGTTGTTCATTCTTTATTCTTGTTCTGCGATCACTGATGTTTTCTCGTGAGTCGTGACTTACCTTCGCTAGTACCTGCCCAGCCTGGCCACCCAATCCTAATGCCAGTTTTATCCAGATCTTGGTTCACAAATTCGAGGAAAACTCAAACCGAACGCGTCGTCGCGTTGTTCTAACTTCTGCCCGGGATAGCCACGGACCTATATGTCGCTGGGATGTAGTCGACTTCTAGTTCCCATCGTATTCAGGGATAGCACACTCATAATCCGAGGGGCCGAGGGCCAATCGTAATCAAGCCAATCACGAACACTTCTCTCAGCAACAAGCCAGTCGTCCATATCGCGAAGCCAGGCACAAGCATTAATAATGCATTATATTGTAGGTCATAACGACCAAGATATCCTTGGTATGGTCAAGTTTGTCGTATCAAACGACAATACTGGCAACGGGGTGTACTGAAGTCACTTGGAGGCAGACAATCACAGGCAGGGGTTTTTTATGCGAACGGAAACGCCGTGAATGAGATGAAGCATGTCGTTTGTTTGGCCGCAATGGCACGAGCCTCTGGACCCTGGAGTCTCCCGTACGGAGTATACTCCGTAACATCCCAACAAGTTGAATCCGGGACATTTTTACTAGCAAGGGGGAGGTATATTTCGTCTGCGTCACGGCATATCACAAGAACTTCTTAGTAATAATAATAAAGTTCGATCCTTTCCGATGCCTTCTGTCTAGCGGCCACCGGCAACCCCGGATTGCCTCGTTCTTCTCCTTATTTCTCTCTTCCTCTTGATTGTAAATTTTTGTAATACGAGACCACTGACAATGAACTTATGTTTGTGGCTTAGGCCTGATGAACGTCTATGCAGAACGCGATACGTAATCGATTGTGGCTCTACAAGGATCCCTGGAGGCGTATGTGCATTAGGTACCTACCTACAATGTTTCCTCTCTGATGAATGAATTCTTGGGGCGCCTGGGCCCTGTCATGATACAGAGTGTGGAGTCTGGACCCCGGCGACCTGCCTGCAGCCAGGTAGGTAGGTACACATGCCTATGCTAAAAAGAGAAGGATCAAGTCCTCCATCACGGAACTTGGAAGAATACCTCTCTGAGCGCAGTATGATGATACAGGACCAGTGAGACTTTCTTGGTCAAGCTTTAATAGCCCCTGAAGTAACCCTTAAGTTTAAACCCTGCCCTTACTGCGGAAGGAACGGCAACATGGGGATGCTATAGACTGACAGCTGCCAAAATCTGCGAACTCGAAGCGGACTAGGTACCTAGAGGTCCGCAGATATGGATGTCATTATCTACTCTGCCTAGGTAATATCCTAGAAGCCGTCGCTCGTCAGCTCACTTCGCGAAGTATATATAACACGGGCTTCTCCCTCACGCTGCTCAAAGATAAAGTCACCAAATCATTACCACGCATCGATCACTTGTAACTCTTCCTCCCACCTCAGTCCTCTACCGAGTACCCAAGTCCTTTTAGAAAGAAAAGCCGTCAAGGTTCTTGATACGTACACCATGAAATTCAGCAGTGTCGTCGGCACCTTTGCCCTCGCTACCCTCGAGACATACGGCGCGTATGCCAGTCCGCTCGAAGCCATGTCTCCAGGAGCTCGGTCCTTGGAAGACAGGGCGGCCGAGAGCTGCTGTCTGCAGGTGTAAGTTGGTTTGCTGTTGCCTACCTATGGTGTCAAGAGTCAAGACAGCCGTTGCCTGAACTTTGAGAAGCGCCTGTCTCTCGTGCCGTTCCATTTCTTTTCCGCTAACGCCAAGGTAGCGATGGCCAGACTACTTCCCTTCCCTATTCAGCGAAGGGTAGCGAGTACGACAACGTAGGCATAACCACAAGCGAATCATGCACCATCTTGCTCAGGATAGGCACGACGGCACCGAGCCAAGGCGGCTGTAAATCATGGCCCTTGACAGTCACTTGTCCCGACGGCGTCAAAGGTACCACAGCTAAATACTCGGTCTCTGCTTGCTAGCGAGGGAAAGATAGCGAGGATGTGTTGGACTGTTTATCGGTCCGTTTGCCATGCGGTGAACTACACGAGTGACGAGTGGTTCGAACTTCGGGGTTGGTTGTCACGAAATGGCTGTGAACGGAAATTCAAACAGGCATTCAAATAGAATCTATCTGTGTCAAGCTATGAGGAGGAAAGAGGAAAGAAGGAAAGATATGTGACATGAGGGGGTCTATATATACATACCTAGTATTTGTGTGGAGGATCCATAATAGTGTGGATCCGTAACATTGGTCAATGGATGGACAGAGACGGGTTAGGATGCGCACACCTGTCACCAACCTACGGCTTGTGGCAATTCTCGTGGCGCAAAGCATCGAGGCCACCGCATCTCATTATCGTAGGCACCAGTTTCTGATGCATAAACACAATACCGAGCCAAACTGTGTTACATCTAGATTCTAGAAGTTATAAAAATCGGGTTCGAACGGGCATCATGGTCTAGTGGCTCAAAACATTAACAATTGCCGAAACGGTGCTTCATCTGGCGCGTGAGTATGAAATAGTTATGCAAAGAATCTTGTGATGGCCCTGATGGGAAGGATTAGAAATGGGCAAAATGTGTAAATTACGACCCTCGGCCCTCGGGTGTGATCACTGATTTACGTCACCGTACGTGTAAATGAAGATCATCATAAGATGGAATTTAAAATGCAGTGACGCAAAGCTATGCCAAAACAACTGCCATAAGATGGTGAGAATTGATAAGCTGATCACTTATAGGCATTGATAACGTACGATAAGGATACTCCTCACTAAGCAGTGAGAAGTTAGAACTGGTGAGATGGAGGCTGGAGCATAAAGAGGCAAACACAAAATGTGCGCCTCTGCGCGTCGACGCTGGACAGTGGGCACACGACTTCTTCATTTTTGCCAATCATCATCTGTCAAAGTCGGCATTTTGTTCCGATTGAGGTATGTTAGCCTCATGTGTCACTGTGTCAGGTACCTAGTTCAGCATGAAGGTCTTTGGAAAATCCCTGGATGTTTGTAACGTCGGGTACCGCGGTAGATAAATTCAAAAGATAACCAGTGTCAATGCATTGAATACGGAACCAAAGGTGTGTGTGCTGTGGTTGCTTGTATGTATTCGTCTTATTCATTGATAGTCTGAAAGGGGAAAGGGAGAAAGGGGGGAGACTTTAATCATCCTTTACATAACTAATGTAATTGTCCGTCCTCCCCTCCCAAAGGGGTTAGTGTGTGCAGACCTTCTGCTAGCGCCCTGAAGGTACTTGGCTGGCCCAGCCACCTCACAAGATACATCGTGCTTGAAAAACAAAACACAGATTACGGCACCGCTACTTCCTACCACTACCTGTCAATCATCAGCTTCGCGACCTGGCTTTTGCAGCTATACAAAC
>SRQL01000122.1:0-57164 GCA_018360575.1 Claviceps sp. LM454 group G7
TGTACCTCGGTCACTTCGGGCCCGGAAAAACGTCTCTACGATGTAACTTGGTCACTTTAGTATCCACAGTTTACCCCCGTCGATACCCATGGTTAACCCCCCGTCGATATCCACAGTACATTGACTAGCGTCACGCTAGCGGCTTGGCAGCATAAGTTCTTTTTGACCCACAAAAGTTGCTCCCTCCCTCCGGACAAAAGGGGCGTAAACGGGGCCTCAGTGAAGGTACCTCTCTAGCGACGTTGTGCAACGATGAATTGCGTGTGTGTTGCAACTTGCGAGGTGCGAGGTCCCGACATGTGCGGGGAATGACAGGGATGACGAGTGCGTCAGCAACTGGGCATCTCCGCGTTAAGCCCGTGGCACCATGGTTCACATTCCTGCAACTTTACAAGTTGCATCCTTCCCTACCTAAGTTCCCTTTGACGCCCGCCGCTAATAAATCATGCATGCGACAAGAAGCATTGACACTGGAAGCAAAAGCCTCTTCGTTTCTCATGTCCTGCCTCGCCGTGTCGAGCCGATGCCGCCTTGCCTCGCGCATTCGTAGCAAACAGCGCCGCGTGGTTCGATACTTCGGAAAAAGCAGGCAGTGAGTCAGCGACCCGTCCATCCGGCGCCCCATTTTATTGGCAAGTAACATCCCGTCGCCGGCAGGACCCGCATCCAACCCCCGAATTGGGACCAAGGTGGCCAGTTCGTGGCACCACGTCGATTTTGCCGCTATTCAGACATGATATCTGGAGACTTGGTGGTGTGACATCCCACGCCGCATCCGTCACCATCTGCCCACCGCGACTTTTTTTCATAGCAATCCCGCAGCCTTTGCAACAATGGCATCTCAAAGTGTAATGCTCACTCTCTTGTGCCCGCTTGTGACCACGCTGCTCCATTCTCATTGTCAAGAACCCCCCCCCAAACATGGCCGACTACCTATGTATATAAGACACGCAGTGTCGTGCTACAGGCTAGTGTCACATCTCTCATCGCTCCATCAAGACATCTTTGCATTGTCACCATCAAAAGACCAATCTCCTCTCAGCTCTGTATCAGATCAGTGAGACCACATCTCCACTCTACCATACTTTAGGTACCTAAACGGTAAACCTCAACTTCACTACCACCACCACAATGAACTCCTTCATCGCTCGCACTGTGGCACGACGCACCTTCTCGCAACTCACCACCACGGCTCAAAAGCCGTTCCAAAGGTCGGCGGGTGCGGGATGGGCCGCTGAGGGAAAGCGCGTGGCTAAGCAAGCTGCCTTGTACGTGTAACGTGTTTCATCAATAGGCATATCCTCCCTTATCTTTCCCCCTCTCTCTTTCGGAGTCTTCTCTTGAGGCTCCCTCCCTCCTTTCGTTTTTTTTTTTTGGTTGTTGAAATGTGTAGTGTCCAGATATGGTTGTGGCAGAGCTGACCAGATCTTCCACAGGTGGCTTCCTGGCATCTCAGTCGTGCTAGGCTGGCCGATGATTGCCAAGGCTGTGTTTGACGGACATGTGTGATTCGGGGAAAGCGTGATTCTGAAGCAAGACAGCGCGGGCGGCTGTTGTATTATTCTTCTCATTTTTTTGCGCTTTAGCCAGTTCACTTTCTTTTTTTTGGGATATCTTCTCTATGTCTATTGTGTTGGTCTGTTGTCGGTATATAGACAGATGTAGGTGGCCTGGCTTCGATGTCGGCTTGTAAGCTGTGAGAGCGTCGTCGGGCTGCATATCTGTAGCACCTGAGCTAATAGCAGCGAGTTACACATATAGCTGTGTCATATATGATGTTGAATAGATATCTGTATCACCCCAAGTGATACATAGGTGACCTACATACAGGTGGCGCTGCATAGTTCCATGCATTCTGTAATACCAAACCTTCCCTTCTCCCCAATATCTACATGTATCGCAGTGTATATAGGGATACATATCTACAAACATGCCCACTCTTTTGTGCAACAACGGTATGTCATGCGCGCGGAGCTACCCGATACTACGGAGTACATATATCGGAAATTCACTATGGCCCTGGTATGGCATTGTCCCTCATACATGATAGATACTGTCGTATTTATGTATCTTGTCCTTGGGTTAGATACCCACTGTAGGACAAAAGACCAAATAGTGCCTCGACATTATGCTTGAAACTCCCGATCATTTTTCGATATACCTCGTCGATGGTGGACGTATCATGTTCATGAGAAACGTTCCGAGCGGCCCTGTATACTGTTCATTGCATTTCCAGTTCTGTTTAACCTCGAGCTTGAGTCCGCGCGGCGTGAACTAGCGGACTGCATGATCTCTCCGTGCACAAGACTTCCTTGAAACGACTACCTCATATGTACAGTCATGACCCGTCCCGACTCAAAGTATTGTATATTTAGGCTTGCGCTTGCACTGTCTTGTGGTAAGTTGTCTGCGCCGTCGGCTTCTTTTTCTCACACCATCTGTCTGGAATGATGCTCTAATAGCATGTATTATGCACATTACATAAGAAAGGGGTATATATGCTACATACTCATCTCGTGACGTTTCCTGGATGCTGCCCTGGGCCAACATCAAGTCCAGAAGCACATGGCGTTCGCCGTTGGCCTTCCAATTCACTCCCAAGCCATCAGCCCGTGAAAGCACGTCAAGCTCAAGCCCTCCGCCCTTCTTCCTCACACATTGTCGGACTGGAGGCATCATGCCCCGTGTTCGCGCTCGATGCAAACGATATTTCCTGTTCATCGCTAACAATCGGCTCATTACTCCCCCCATCAAACGTCGTCCATTCCATCGTGCCACTCCGTATCCGTTCGTGCTTTGCTTTTCTCTCCATGACGGACAGTCTATGCCCTCCGCTTTCTGGTGCCCGGGACCCTGACCCGTCTCTGTGTGCACCGCCTCCTCCGGAATTGGATCTCATTCCAGAGGCTAACACGCCAAGGCGTCTCGCTGCGCGGGTGACGCCGGGTCCCAGGATGGGGAAATTGGTGGCAAGTATGCCGATAAACTATGTGGAACCCATGGCCTCTTGTCAGCGTCGATGCAGACGGGCATTCTCTTTCGCCAATCGTTTGTCTTTCCTAGAAAACTCTGGCGCCTTTTTTCATATGATTGTAGGGAGAGGAAGTAAAAATTATTACGCACTATTTCTCGTACGGCCCAGATGGCTGTGTAATTGATGTAGTGAACCCGCTGGAGACCTAAAATGCATCGCAATAGGGCGGCGATGATCATGCAGACGCCTGTGCACAGCCAGAGGGTGCATATCGCTTTTCTAGAGAATCGACCATTGTATGTTAGTCTTTTCCTTCCCCTCGACCTCCATCAGCTAGGACCTAGGTAAAGGGTCATCAAGACTCACCTTTTCCACGACATGCGCGATTTCCAGAGCAATGGTAATGGAATGTGTGCGATAAAAAGATCAGTACTATTCGAACAAACCCATTAGCATTAGCAACAGAGTAAAGATTTCTCCCACGTTCCCGAGAGAAGCCTTTTTGCATCCTCACCTGACGTTCAGCACGGTAAGGACATAAAAGTTGGGCACGTATGCAGCACATGCATCTTATGAACGGTTAGCATTCATCCCTTATCCTTTCCGGAAAACTTCCATTGCCGGAGTTCTTACCTCCTGGATATGGATACACCTGCCATTTTTTATGCAATGGCGTACAATGCGTCAAGGTGGCCAGAATAGCGGCGACATAGGTAATTCCACAGAGTATGGCGGCTATATTGACCAGCCCTCTCTGTTTAAGATCCAGACTACGAAGCGCATCAGTAATCCAATGTCCTTTATGTTCTCACTTCCGTTTTTTCATGTGTTCTATCCTTTTTCTTTGGAGAGTGGAAAAGGAGGTCGTATAATCCTCACGTAAGTCGGCCATAGAGAAACAACATGCACGCCTTCAATATCCATATCGTCGTGATGTAGATACACCATCCGGCGAGGAGCAACTTGCTTCCTCTGATGATCGATTCCTTCTCTTCGGTGGTGAGCGTAAGGGCCACTTCATCCGTCATGTTCGAAATCGTGCCGAGGTGCGCTGCCGCCGAAGATCTCTGCGCGTCAGAAAACGCAGTCACATTCAGACGAAGAGGGAAAGGCATCGACTCTGATTATCTGACATCGACTTGGACTTACTTGTGACGTAGACTTGCGATATCGCTCCCTATGATGAGGAAAGGCCAAAATAGGGAGAGAGATTAGCGTACAGGGGGGGGCCAAGATGCTGGAATCACTCAATCTTGGACACTTGGGTACATACCGTCCACAAACCCACCATAATGAGGGATAAGATGTCGTCTCCGTCCCAATGCCAGCCCACTTGAAGAGATCGACAAAGCAGTCGACAGAGGAGGGTGAGTAATCCTACCCCATACTCTATCTCAGATTCAACCAGATATTTTCTTTCTTGCATGATCAGTTCGCCTTACTTCGCTTCGCATTCGCTATCGATGGCGATTCCTGACAGTAAATGGCTCCCTTTCTGGCGTTTTTTTTTTGTTTTTCTCATGCCTGCATTTCGGTGTGAGGACTTGTGCCAACAAAAGAGATTCAAGTCAGTCAACTTTGAAGTGGCCGTCGAATCTTCGAAAGTGAATGGAACTTGCTACAATACTATGATAGCGAGGGAAAAGCATGCAAGAAAACTCGGCATGTATGCTTCTTTTCCCTTAAAAGACCAAGGATAAGTAGTCTGTGCATGGCGATCGCCATCGGGTTGTCGAAGAGCTTGGGCCAAGTCAATGTTATTTTCGCCTTCCACGGTGTTGCAAAACGGTGGCTTGTCTAACGGCCAAAGGTAAAACTCGGAGAAGCAATACTAATAACCGCGTGTTGGTGTTCACTGTTGGGATGTCATTAGCCCGTCAGCGCGAAGCATAATCCATACACGGGGCCAGGTAATGGAAAGCGGGCCAACAAGGGTCAGCCTTGTCATGTTGGTCTGATCCGGCATTCGATCAAGAGAACGAAAGTCTACAAAGTATCGCATCTGTGCGAGGTGGTGGCTTGTCCTGTAACTGGGATTGGCATGTAAGAGAGAATCCCTATCCGAACATCCTTGCATTGTAAGTCCAGACTGGTCGTTAAGCGAAGCCTTGCGTTCGCCGTTCGCTAGACTCTAGAGAGATAGGTAGCAAAGAACTCGTCTTTTCTATTCACCAAAAGCCATCGGACGGTTCTCCTCGTGGCCGGACATCGTGTGGCTTGCTATCCCAGCCAGAGCTAGCCAGCCACCAAACGCCCACGTCGTACGGAATCTGCGGATTCGCGGAGGACGCTCGTCGCTCCGGACGGGCATCACGATTCATAATAAGTTGGACGGAGTGTTGCCTGGCGGAGGCGTACATGCTGCGATGACAAGTGCTACATTGCCGGTCAGAACAGCGATCGGTAAACTGAGGTTTTCTCGTCAACCCGAGATGGAAAGCCACGACGCTGGACGGAAAGCGCGAAGGGAGCTTCCCGACAGAGTTGTTTCGGCCGGATGGCATCGCATCGTCTTTTTATACTCCGTACATGATGTACTCCGTATGTGCCCGGGAACTGGCCCGTCAGAAAAGATGCGGTGCCTGGGGTCGGTAAGTTGGTAAACTTTGCCGGTGGGAAGATGCGGTGCCTGGCACACCCCTGCGAATGAACCCTTCATTTCCAATGTGGCATCCCGGGCCAACGTTGGCCATGCATCGCTGGGATTCGCTGCACATGGTCAGTGACAGACCAGGAAGTCCGAAGAAGTTGGACCCACTTCTGTGCATCTGACAGGTTGCGTTCTGAGTCCTCAACTTCTGCCAATCTGGTTACGGAGAGGTATCTAGAGGTACCTAGGTATACTTAGGTACCTCCTAGGTACGGAGTACACAACCACAACGCCATCCACATCACCGTCCAAACCACGACAACAACAGCCACCACGTTCACGAGCTACGGAGTAGGTACATATCGTCTAGTCCGATTTCATCTGGTCGCCGAGCTATCTCCATAGCAGTGAGAAACGGGCGGATCTCGTGCAAGGTGTGCACGGTGCAGATACCTCTTATCTCTTCCCAACTCTTGCGCACGTACGGAGTAGAAGCCCGACACAAAGGCCGAATCCACGACCCTTTGCGGCCGATAACATTACCCCGCATAATGCGACACATTCTCATTTCTATTTGTGCGGGGTGACATGCAATGTTATGGATAATGGCTCACAAGTTACAACTCACAAGTCACAACCCATCATCCCGCACACCTCGACCTGATAAGACGCATCGGGAATCTTCATGGCTGGAGGGACAGGTGTCATGTGCAAAGACGAGTCTGTATTTCATTGCATGAGTTTCATGCGTGGGGTACACAACTGATCACGTACATACCTGGTAGGTACGGAGTAATACTGCTCAGAGCTCCAACTCCAATCCTGAAGTCCTCATGCTCTGCTGCAAATTGTAATGGCTTTTTCTCTCGGGCTTGCTTCGACCTGTCACCTCGCTGAGCAATTCAAGTCAATACATCGAGGCCCGTACGTGCGCTCCTTGCTCGGCATCGGGCAACAGAAACGACGGAAGGCATCAAGTACCCTTGTTCCACCAGATATTGACTTCTCAGTGCGACCCTACCTACTTGCTGCGCCTAGAGTCTGCGCATGCCTTCAAGTTGATTCAGACGGTGTTCCACGAAGACTTATGCAATGCCACTTGGCACTTGGCACTCGCAGGGCGCGAACGTCAAGTTATCACTCAGTCTGTCATGCATCCAAGTCGATCGTCAATCACACACCGCCTGCGTCGAGTCTCTCCCCTTATCATGATTCATAACTTATAAGGCTTCTGCCCGTTTGGCCTGGATTCCGCAAACTTCTTGGTTCAAATTCCCGCAGTTTTGCTCCAAATTTGTCAATTTCACGCCTGCAACGAGTTGCGTCTTGCGTCTTCACGCCAGTCACCATCATAATGGCGACCCCAGATAATAACGCTTTGTCAAGAGCAGTAGCGGTTGAGGACTCCGCCGAAGCGTTCCAGTCGATCGACTCGGCCGAACAGCCTGCAAAAGACTCCCCTCGGAGCCTTCAGCCTCCTCCCGCCATTCGTCATTGGACGGTTGAGGAGCGACAGCTTCACGAGAAGAAGCTGCTGTGCAAGATTGACCTTCATGTTCTGCCCATCATAATCACCATGTACATTCTAAACTACATCGACAGGTACCAATACACATTTTTTATATACTCGTTCACATTTCCCCATCGACCGCTGGTGAACAATTTATAGGAACAATATCGCGTCGGCACGATTTGCAGGACTGGAAGAGGACCTCAACCTCAACTCGAGTGGAACCCAGTTCTCAGTGAGTCATGGACTGTGCACACGTCCGAGGTTCTTTGAGCTGACTTGAAGGTGCTTAGACGGCAGTCAGCATTCTCTTCGTTGGGTTAGGACAAGCTTCATAGTAAACATGACAAGCCTCGTTAGCAGTATGCCAATGATATGACTGTCTAGTTACCTCTTGATGCAAGTCCCGTCCAACATGTTCCTGAACAAAATCGGGAGGCCGGGGAAATATCTCTCCATTTGCGTAAGTGGCATGCAGGAGTCAGGACTGACTGGCTCGGAAGAAAGAAGAACTCGGCTAATTCACGCTTGTGCCAGATGGCTGTCTGGGGCGTCGTTTCGACAGCCACCGCGGCTTGCCACTCGTTTCAGGGATTATTAGTCTGCAGATTTTTTCTGGGATTTATCGAGGCTGCTTTCTTTGTAAGTCCCGACTCCCGAGTCTTCAATTAGGCAAGCCCATGCGAAAGAATCGTTCCAGAACTAAGACCGGGCAAGCCTGGTTGTCTTTACTACCTCAGCTGCTGGTACACTCGCAAAGAGCTTGGCGTGCGCACGACATGTCTCTTCGCAGGGGCTCTCGTCGCAGGAGCCTTCTCGGGTCTCATCGCAGCAGCCATTACCAGCAACATGGACGGAAGTCGGGGTCTGCGCGCCTGGCGCTGGTTGTTCATCATCGAAGGGGCTACCACTGTCGCTGTTGCGATTGTGGCTTTCCGCGTCTTGCCAAACTTCCCACGGACGACAAGCTGGTTGAATACAGAAGAAATGGCGCTTGCTGTGTGGCGCCTAGAAGAAGATGTCGGCCAAGATGACTGGGTCAACTCAAAGGAGCAGACCCTCTGGCTTGGTTTCAGGCTCGCCTTAGAGGACGTGAAGACCTGGGTATTGGTGAGTAACGGAAGCCGTCCACACGAAATCATGATGTGTATGAAGATTCCATATAGTAAACAGGATTTACAGCTGGTTCTTCTGATTGGAAGCATGTCTGCTGCATCCGTCACCAACTTCTTCCCGACCGTGGTCGCCACCCTCGGATACTCCAATGTCATTACACTTGTTTTGACAGCGCCTCCGTATGTCCTTGGTTTGATAACCATGTTTGCGACTGCATGGCACGCAGATAGGACGGGCGAGAGATTCTACCATGTCACAATTCCATTGTGCCTGGCAATGGCCACGTTTATAGTTTCGGCTTCCACGACTAACACAGGGGCACGCTACGCCGCTATCATGTTCATGGTGAGACCGCTACCTCACCCCTGCCCTCCAACTAATCCACAGTCCTCAAGTGTAGTACAGTGCAATAACGCAACTTGCTGAACAATCATCTTGGGCAGATTCCTGGTATATACAGCGGCTTCACAACCGCTCTAGTGTGGATCAGCAACACACTGCCTCGTCCGCCAGCCAAACGAGCGGCAGCACTGGCCTTTATCAACGCCGTGGCGAACAGTACCTCCATTTATACGAGCTATCTGTACCCGAAATCGGCGGGGCCTCGGTACACAGGCGCCTGGATCCATAATTGTGCCGTGGCAGCGCTCGCAATTCTTGGTGCGCTTGTGCTAAGAACAATGCTGGTGAGGCTGAACAAGAAACTGGATCGAAGCGAGAGCGCCGAGGGTGTCGTGGGAGCGGCTCCAAGAGAAGCTGTGGGCCGTGGCTTTCGCTTCCTGGTGTGATTTATTAACCGTGGAGTGTGTATCCTGAGGAATGATCTGTTTTCCAAGTATGTTCCGAGGACGTTGCTGACAGTTCGGCTCCGAGAATTATTGTTGCTTGGAGTCTGAAGCCTGAAGCGCTCATGTGTGATGCCTGAAAGCGCGCCGCGCGGTAACTGCGTCTTTGGATGCGAGGTGTAATGGCGCATGAATGAATCGTGCATTTGAATGCATCAGGTAGACGGCCTGGACGGCAATTGACAGACAACGTACATACAAGTATGTATATCGTCTATCATCGAAACTTAGACATGTCATTCGACATCAACTTAATCATCTCATGTACTAGTGCTTCGTCGTTTTCTGCCTCACGGTCACCGAACTTTGCTGCAAATGAATACACTAGACTGTGTGGCCTCGTGACGGGCGTGAATTCGGATTACAAACGGTTCTCGCTCATTATGTCTGCTAGATATGTATTTGAGCCCAAACAAGAGGGTCTTATATTGCCAGTACGTATGCCATTAGATATTCAGACCGAGCATCACTTACAAGAGACTTGCGCAACCTGGTAATCATTTCAATCTATGCCACTTTTGCTTTGAGTATTGTTATTTCTACCACCCGATAATTCTATTCATACCACCTACTCAGAAATTAGTCGTGATATCACATGGTGAGGAAGTATTTTAGGGGTTAGGGGGGTTAGGGTTAGTGGTTAGTGGTTAGGATTAGGTGTTAAGGTTAGGATTAGGTGTTAGCTACTGGAATTGGGATGGTTAGGATTAGGTGTTGAGGTTAGGATTAGGTGGTGGGTGGTATGAATAGAATTATCGGGTGGTACATAGAAATAACAATACTCTTTGCTTTTTACATGGGTGTTTGGGAACGATGTTCACCAAAAGAAATTAGCCTATGACCGAAAGTAGCGGTAATCACTGTCGTGACATAGAGGTATATCGGTTCCGTCCTGCATCCCGAGACCAAACTTTTCTTGCGCTCGATAAGGAGTGAATAATTTACGGCGTAAGTTGCTCAACATAGAAAACCAGCAATTGCCTTTATGAGAAATGGCCACATCGCACTTATTGAACCGGTAAAAAGTCAGCACCCGAGACCGAACTTTCTTTGTTCTGAGTTCAATGGCTGTGATCACCAAAAAGCTGTAGGGTACCTACGCGATGAAGCATTTTGAAGCTCTTCATGTCACTCCAAGTCGAGCCTCTCCCGGAGGCTCTCCGACGTAAATGGGTCACGTGCCCACGTGTTTCCACAATCCAGTCCATTCACCTTTGACGCGCGCCACCCCGCATTTTGTTGCTCCAAACGGTTTAATCGATCGCGAATGTCATGGCTTGATTGATAACATGAAACCCGAGAATTCGCAACTATTCGATCTCGTCGAGGGAAAACGCACACTATCTGAAGAAGATGGCCAACCTGCTGGAAGATCTGAAGACGATTCGAAAAAGCGAAAACATGACGTCGATGATATCGTGGAAAAGGTATACTGGACCGACGATGGAGACGAATTGCCTGTGAAGCCCAAAAAGAAACGGGCAAAGCGCAAGTCAGCAACCCCAGCCAAGAACAAGAAGACAAAAACCGCTGAGAATGCTGGCCCGCCAGATGGGATCGACCTGTGGAGTATACCGGAGTATTTGCAAGAGAGGCGTAAAACTTTTGAGGCGCAGAAGCAGCGTCTTCGAGAGGCGGCTCTGATGCTCCCGCCTGATTACACCGGAATCAGGCTTGATAATGGGTCGCGAGGACTAGATTCTCTGAAAGAGAGGCCCGAGTTCGACCTCAGCAGCGGCATCAAACCATCGAGACCATACAAGGATATCGAACTACCTCAATCGGCTGGGTTGATACCAGCTTCGATTGCGCAGTATTTGCGCGATTACCAAATCACAGGGGTTCAGTTCCTGCACCGCAAGTTTGTCTACCAAGAGGGTGGTATTCTTGGTGATGATATGGGCCTCGGCAAGACGATTCAGGTCGCGGCTTTCTTGACCGCTGCGTTTGGAAAGACTGGTGATGAGCGGGACGATAAACGCATGAGGGAAATGAGATACATCCCCGGCCGCTGGTATCCAAGGATTTTGATCATCTGTCCAGGCTCTCTCATCATGAACTGGAGAAACGAGTTGAACAGGTGGGGTTGGTGGCACGTTGACATCTACCACGGCGCAAATAAGGATGATGTTTTGGGTACCGCACGCGCAGGTCTCTTGGAGATCATGATCACGACGTACGACACATACAAGAACAACCGGAGCGGTATCAACATGGTGACATGGGATGCCGTCGTTGCCGACGAGTGTCACCGGCTCAAGGATAGCTTCTCTGAGACCACCAAAGCGCTGACAGAAGTCAATGCTCTCTGTCGTATTGGCCTGACTGGTACAGCGATCCAGAACAAGTACGAAGAGCTGTGGACGTTGCTCGACTGGACCAATCCGGGCCATTTCGGGACCAAGGCCGAATGGTCGGCCACAATCAGTAAACCCCTTGCCGTCGGACAATCTCACGATGCTACTATTGCACAATTGAGCTTAGCCAGACAAACTGCGCAGAAGCTCGTCCAGAATCTTTTACCGCGCTATTTTCTCCGACGAATGAAGACCTTGATCGCTCATCAGCTGCCCAAGAAGACAGATCGAGTGGTCTTCTGCCCGCTATCGGATATGCAGCGCGACGCGTATAATACTTTTCTCGCCAGCGAGCAGGTTCAGCTACTGTTGGATGTCGCTGAAATATGCGAGCATGGCAATAAGCAAGGCTGGTGCTGTCGCGAAACGCTTCCTGACGGAACGCCATGGACCGCACTGGTTTTTCCGAGCGTGCTGGTACTACAAAAGGTTGCCAATCATCTCGCTCTCCTCACGCCGTCTACGGTAGACTTGGATGAAAAACACGCAAAGGAGCTGCGCATATTGCAGATGTGTATGCCGCACTCGTGGAAGCCCATGTATGAACAACGAGACCAGATCACAAGCCTGGTCAATCCAGAGTTCTGTGGCAAATGGAAAGTTCTAAGGAAACTGCTGAGATTCTGGCATCAAAATGGCGATAAAGTGCTCGTGTTTTCGCATAGCGTTCGGCTTCTGCGCATCCTGCAGCACCAATTTAGCAGCACGAGTTACAACGTGAGCTATCTCGATGGATCGCTGTCCTATGAAGAAAGGCAAGACGTCGTCGACAACTTCAATACAGATCCCTCACAGTTCGTCTTTCTTGTCTCGACAAAGGCTGGCGGTGTAGGCCTCAACATTACGTCCGCCAACAAAGTGGTCATCATGGATCCGCATTGGAACCCCTCGTATGATTTGCAAGCCCAGGATCGCGCATATCGCATCGGACAGACCCGAGACGTCGAGGTATTCCGACTCATATCCCTAGGTACGGTCGAGGAAATTGTCTATGCGCGACAAATCTACAAGCAACAGCAGGCAAATATCGGCTATACGGCCTCTTCTGAACGCCGATACTTCAAAGGCGTCCAGCAGGATGAAGACAGAAAGGGAGAAATCTTTGGCTTGTCCAACATATTCGCATACCACAGCGACAGCAACTTTGGACTACTACACGACATTGTGAACAAGACCAACATTGCCGAGACCAAGGCCGGTGTGCACCTGGCAGACGTGGACATGGAACAAGCCATCAAAGACGAAGCATTACTGGGCGTCGCCAAGAAGGAAGAGACCGAAGGCGAGGACGGTGGCATGAGCCAACTCGCCAACATATTGACAGCCGGGACTCAGCAGGAGAAGCTCCCGGCCTCTAAGCGAGCCGGTGCCGGCGCAGCTCCCAAAATCGACGCCATTCAAGCCATCTTGACGTCCGTCGGGGTCGAATACACACACGACAACTCGGAGGTCATCGGAACGTCTAAGGTAGAGGAACAGCTCTCGCGCCAAGCCGTAAATAGGCTTTACGAAGACGGAGATGCAGAAGGCCAGCATACCCTCTTCGCGGACGACCGGTACGACGACACCATGCTGCACAGTACGTATCGGCCCCCTCAAGACGTCTGCCTCCGGCAGTTCTGCTCCATGGCCCGCGAATTCGGCTTCGTCAATGCTACGGAGTTTGCTCTCGTCGTGGAGAGTTGGTCGCGCGAGGCGAGACAGAATTGCCTCGACACGTTCTATCGGCGACGAGAGGCGGCGCTAAGGGGGGGCGACGTGGTGGGGAGCCCAAGTACGGGGGCGGGTGTCCTCGAAAAGGGGGAGGATAAGCCGGATGTGAAGAATTTGGAGAGAAAGACGGAGGCGGAGACACGTTTTACAGCTGAAAACGTCAAGAGTGAAGAGGCGGATAGGAGTCATGAGAAGATGAAGACGAATGGGGTCTCTGAAGCCGACGACGCCAGAAGGGAAGAAGTAAGGCGTGGGGATTCTCAGTCCACTGACGAGGGTGATAGCGAGCCGGACCCCGAGCTCAAAGTCGAGTCACCGGGCCGGGGGTCCAAGGTGTGGACTAGTAGTGGTGGATCGAAGAGAGACTCGATATTTATCTCGCTTGACGATGATGAGGACGATGAGCTTTAGGCGTCGTGGAGAATTTCTTCCTTTTGACCGTCCTTTTACTCTCTCTGGACATTCTATTTTGGGATGCAGGTACCATGCTTGGGTTTCGACGATACGCTGTAGGCATTGGGAAGGTCTCTGTTACTTGTCTGTCCATCACTCTCTCTGATTCTTTCTATGGATGCGAGATGCCCTTCTTGGATTATATGGATGAGCTCTTGGCATCGGAAGAGTTTCTGTTTTTTGTCCGTTCTTCTTGTCTATCTACTTCTTTATCTTTGCATGTGAGATACCCTATTAGGATCATCCAAGGTCTTTATAATACAAAGCACAAGACTGTGGATGCCATTAACTGCTCTGCATAGCGTCCGGCGTCGCCTCTTCCTCATTCGGTTGGCAAGATACCTCGTGTACAACGGCATCAAGCATCTGTCATAGTGCCAACTCCCACAATAGCTCGTATTTGTCCGAAAGATGATATCTTCCCCACTGACACGTTAGAAACGCCAGTGGATGGGTGAGGTAACGGCTCGTCTGTAAGATCACCAGTCGTCCCTGGGAGTCGGCCTGACGGGGGCGCTCTTGGTGATTTCGCGACCGCCGCGCCAGGAGAAAAAGACTGGCTAAAGCCTCAGGATCTGTGCATCGAGTCATGGCGTCTGAGACGAACAGTCAAGAGAATTGCAGCCTGTAGAGGAAGACAGTGGCAATAGGGACGATAGAAAGAAGAAGGGGATGGCCTGGCTTACGCGCGTATATGTAACACTTGCGAACATAGACGACTCGTCGCCTTGTTGATATTGATGATCGCGCAGTCTCTGACAGGGCCTCAGCACTGGATACAACAAGACAGCAGTCTTATTGCATATTCTCTAATTCTGCAGTAAAGAACCCGTATCCAGCAGCATCCAAACTTCATCGCCGGTTGTGCATCTGCGGAGTTAGACAACACCCCGGATACAGTGCACACTATGTACACAGAGAAACCACAAGACCATGTCCTCTCTTCCCCTTCCAAAAAGAAAGCAAAAATAAAACGCCGTAAAAATGCAATACATACCCCCATTGTCCCATTTTCGATGACTCCGTCCATTGATGCCATGTTGGCCTCTCTCTCCCCCTCATTTCCTTATCCTCATAGCAACTCAAAATCATCCAGCTGATCCCTATACTTCATGATATTCCTCTTCATCTTGCTGCCCACCGACCACGTGACAAAGTCTTCCGTCGACCGCGTAACCAGATAGGCAGGATCCGTGATCGTCTCAACCCCCACGCGCACATGGCCCTGCTCAATCATCTTTGTCGCAGCCTGGACCGTCTCCGCCATGCGCAACCGCGTCATCACGACGGGGAGTCGCCTCCGCGCAAAAGCGCTCACTGTTACGCTGTTTTCCACGGCGGATAGCTTAGATTTGCTTGATAGAACGCCCATGTCGTAAAGTTTGTTGAGCAGGAGTTCTTCGTGTTTGCGCCGGGTAGCGTTGTCTGGGGGGAGGAGGGAGAGACGGTGGGCGAGTTGTCGAAGGGACTATTTTAGAGATTAGTATCACGCGGCAGTAATTTGGGCTTTCGAAGAGAGCAGTTGGGACTGAAATGAAGACAGAATGCAGTCAGGACCAGGGACGGAACATACACCACAGATTCGGTTGTACTTGTGATAATCTTCCGGCTTCTGGATCATGTACCGCCGGATGACGGCCTTGTCGCGATGGTCATTATCGGATTTGTAGCTGATGAAGTCGGTCTTGCGCAGGAGCTTTTGCTCGTGAAACTTGAGCTTGCGCACCATTCCGGCGGATTTTGTGTCGAGTGTTTGCTAAACAACAAAGAACGTATAGACAAAGCAGATGGAGCAAGTTCTGATGTTGTCGGCTTCGCGAAAATCGCATGGTGCAGCAATCGAAAGGCGCCTGCGAGAGGCGCATGAGCAAAAGGTAGAAAGTTAAAGTGGGTCCGGACCACCTGGCAGTGGGCACCGACAGTCCGACTTCACCGACCCACTCTTTGACGGTTGGAAAATCATGGTTCTATCTCCGTGAATAATTGCTTCACGCCTCGAGCCAACGCAGCACATAACCGCCGCCATGCCGCCCCGACTACTGCAGAGCGTCCTCCGCGCACCATTATCGTCATCACTACCATTCACACAGCTCTCATCGTCGCCGTCCCTCGCCCGCGCCTTGTCCTCCACGCCCGCCCTCGCGATAGCACCCGCCCAATATCCTTCTCCTCCACGCCGCGATCCCTCCTCCAACAGCAAGCTCCTCTCCATAGACGCCGACGGCCGACGCAATCCCCCCCGGTATCGTCCTCAAGGGTTCTCTCTACACTCCGAAGGAGCCAGCTTCATCAGCAAGAGCAGTCAAAGCCAGTTGCGCGCCAGTATCCAAAACTTGGAAACCTTGCGCAACAACAAAGAGTCGGGGGAATTCCTTCGGGAGATGCCCCGGCGGTGGGAAACCGGCGATGTATACGCCCCACATGACTTGAGTGCCGTGGAGATGCGCAAATTGAGAAAGAGGGCGTCGAGGAAGGCCGATGTGGTGGATGCGTTGCAGATTCGAGCGAAGGATATGTACAAGGTGAGAGAAACAGAGCCTTTCTTCTGTGTCATTACCTTGTGGTGAACGAAAAGAAAGAGAAATAAGGAAGGGGGGGGTTTTTTTTTTGGAGCTGTTGACGAATGCTAATAACTTGTCTTTTGGGGCCGGATAGAACTATGCCTTGCTACAGGAGTTCACCAACGCGGCGGGCCAGATTCTTCCTTCTTCTGCAACGGGCTTACGGCCCGTCAACCAGCGCAAGATTGCAAAGATGGTCCGACGCGCGCAGGGGATGGGTATTTATCCCACTGTTCATGAGCATCCTGAATTGATTCGGTACAACTTCTTTGACCGGCAAGGGGCGAAGGAAGCCAATAGGGAATCTGTAGCAGACGTCTTCAAATAGATAATAAGGGGGGCTTTTATCAAGAGCTCTCATCTATTCTTGTACACTTTTTTTCTTTTTTACCTTATTTCGTTCGCGGCGGGACGGAAACACTTGTACACAATGCAAAGATCTGTTTCCTAGTCCCATTTTGTGTTCATCCACGTTCTGTGCCGCCACCGACTCTGTATTGGTATATGCACAATCGGCTGGCTACATGTACATGATTTGTGTGTATCACGTCTTCATGACTCTTTGGATCTGAATCTGACACCTCCCGTCTGTACCCGACCGCCTACCTACTTTGTCGAGCTTGCTCCATGCCGCTCGGTACTTCTTCTGCGCCCATTCGCGGAAGTCGTGTTGCAACTTTTCTGCGGGGAGTGCGTTATGCGCAATGGCCAATCTAGAGGGGAAACGCGTCAGTCATGATTTGCACGGTGTCTATTTACGCGTCTTGGATGACTTGGGAGGCGGGGGAAAGGCAACGGCGGGGGAAAGGCAACATTGGTGTTGCGTATCACACGCGAAGAGGAAAAGGAAGAAGAGAAAAGAGAGAAAGAGTTAAACTCACGTCATAGAATCCGGCTCCGATCCCACCTGGAACGCCATGTTCAAAAGGAGTGCTTGCGTCTCGTTCTCGTTTCCATTGGAAGCCGTGACTCCCACATAGGCATTATATACGGCCACCGGCACTTCCAGATCCATCCTCTCCATCTTCTCCCAAATCTCTCGCGCCTGCCTACCGCCACCCGGCTTCTTCTCCAGCGCCCAAAACACAGCTTCCAGGCTGGCATACGACGGGCCTTCAGCCGAGAAGGTGATGTCGCGCCAGAACTCCAGCGCCTTGAAAGGCATCTCGCAGGCCGTGTACGCTAGCATCAGGCCATTACGCAGCCTCGTATTAAGCTGAATCGTCGTATCCGTCTTGAGCATATCGTGCACCTTGAGCAGGCCCTCCTCATCGGGATGCTGTGCCACGCCCTCTAGATATCGTACATAAGTCTCCTCGACGGGTCGATGGATCTTGTCGGGCCGTATTCGCATATGGTTGATGACATGGAATGCCATGTCTGGTCGATTTCGGTCAAAGAAGCCCTGCATGAGCTGCATGTTGCGTTCCACGCTGGTGTCGTGGAAGTATTGCTGCAGGATCTGGAAGGCGCCCCATGCGCGGGCTGTGCTGGTTTGGGGGTCGAGGCAAAAGGTGGCGAAGGCATTCTGCACCACTAGGCGCTGCTGTTCGCTGAAGTGGTAGTAGTGGCTGGACAAGAGGTCCATGACATCAAAGTTCTGCTGGTTTTCCAAGAACTTGATACAGAGGGTGACTATGGTGGCGGGATCGAGAAATATCTGCTCATCCTCGACAACTCTGAGCACTGCAAGGATCGCTCGGTAGTCGGGGGGAACTTTTTGTGATAACAGGTTCAGGAGGCCGTTGGTCGACCGGCAGAAGTCGGCGAAGAGTTCATCTGAATTGGCCTCATTGCGCCAGGGTTCGTGGTGCCGGACTTGTTGATAGGCTCGCTTGGTACCCTTAACATCTCCGGCCTTGAGCCGCAGCTGCAGCAGGAGCAGATGAGTTTCGCCGTTGGGCAAGATCTTCTTCTCAGTAGCTAGTGCGAGAACCCCGTCGGCCAGTGCGACGTGTTTCGTCTCAACTGCCACCGTCAGCAATCCGTTCATGGTGCTCACAGTTGGGCTGATGGGCCCGGTGGAATCAACCATGTGCGACATTATGACTTTGACCTCGGATAGACGTCTCCCGAGGAGTAGGATGGACTGCAGGATGACATCCCAGTGCTGCGAACTCGGTAGCGACTCGCCCAATTTGATGAAGAGAGGCACAGCCCATGCCTGAAGACCGTTGCGCCAGGCAAACGATGCAACGGTGCGATATACTTGCGCCTCGGGTTGTTCATCTTTCCCAATGGGCTGGTTGAGCCAATGCTGCGTCTCGGACACGCGATTCCTGCTCGCAAAGTACTCGACCATGACGGCTTGAAGCGCAGCGTTGTACGGAACGCCGTTTTTAATCGCGTACGTGGCCAGAGCAACAAGTTCTGCTTCCTTGTTTTCTCTCGCAAGACCTCGAGCAACAGACTCCAACAGGCAGTCTTCTTTTGTCAAGTAAGGAGAATAGACCGTGTTGTTCCATTTCGACTGCAGCATTTCCATGGCCTCTTCTGAGCCCTGGAACTCGGACATGGCCTTGACGAGGAAGCGCCACTGCCACTTCGAGTCTCTCGCCTGTGCCCCTGAACCCGCCAACGGCCAAGTAGCATGCAGCGCTTTTGCGAATTCGAGATGCTTCCTGGTCCTCTCCTGCGGTTCAATCTCCAAAAGAACCTGCTGCGCCAAAACCAAATCGTCCCGAGACAGCCATTCGGCGTCTCGTTCTTGTCCTTGACTTTGGCAAGCTTCTGGACACAGGTACTTGAGCAAGCGCTGGCACTGAAGCGCCTGTGTGCTATTGAGCGGCCTCCTCTTCCTCAGCTTAGACTGCATAAGCTTCCTCCACGCATTCCTGAGCTCTTTCCGAGACGGCGGTCGTATATTGTCGAGCACACGACTCCTCCACAACATGATTTGCGTCCATCCTGGCTCGACGTCGGGTTTTCGGATCTGGCGCGGCGGCTTGGCGAACAAGACATTAAGGAAAGTCCGCTGAAAGGTTCGGCGCATCACCGGTCGTGCGATAGGGCGTCGCCGCGGGATATTCGCGTAGGAAAGACATGCTGGCGCAGCGGCGGGCGGGTGATGGATGAGAAGCTGACGGCCATGGCGCGCCAGGTTCGCTGGCCTCATGGTGGATTCTCAATTCTCGGCGATGAAGAAGCTGCTAGGGATGTCAGTGCCAAGGCGGATAACTTGTTTTTGGTCGTCTGTCATTACTTACCGTACTGGGTCATCCCCGAGGGTTTCTTGCAGACGCCCCTTCACACGATTGCGGTCGATTGCAGTTGCTTGCTGAGGAGCAGCCTTGCGCCATCTCCGGGGAAGCTTGAGGGCAATTGGGGGGGTGGCCCAAAATGCAGCCCACATGATTGGTGAATTGCGCCGCAGTTTCGCCGCATTGGCTTAGCACAAGGCACGACACCTTCATAACTCCTTGTAGGATGTGTATCACGATTTGAGGGTTATTGGAGCTTGCAACAAGCTGAAATCCGGAGCTCTTCATCGCACGGCCAATCGATCGACATCCAGTTTGCATCACTGAGCTCTCCATGGTCACAGAGAACGCAGGGCCCTTCTCCCCGGTCTAATTCACCTCGCCGACTACGGAATAGCATCTTCACGTGACGACCGCAAACTCCCACCCCTTTAGCCTTCCACCTCGAAGGAAAGGAACAACAGCCACGACAAGAGCATCACAAACAAGCGGCCCTACGAGCTTCCGATCCTTCTTCCCTCCAGTCTTCCATCCCCTCCATGGCCACCGCCGCTCCCGGCGCCACCATCAACAATGTCCTCCACAATCATCAAAGAGTCCCCCGCGCAGCAAACCCCCGAAACGACGAAGAAACCCCCCCATACTAAATCGACCATGACCCCCGTCCCGCTCCTCGACACTCCTCTCTCGAAAAGCTTCGCGCTCCTCCGCCCGATTCTCCTCCTTGCGCTCCTCATCACTCGCTTCAGCGACCTAGTTCACGATCCCGTTTCGGCCCTCCAATACGCCCTCCCCCTCGTGGCGGCCTTGCAAACCGCCTACGTCCTCATCTGCCTCCCCGTGGCTGGCTTCCAGACATGCAAGAAAGTCCGCCCCGGCGAGAATAGGAAAAGGGCCGTAGGGGGAGGCAGTTTCGGCAATGCCGTCTCCGTAAGGATTTTCCCAAGCACCCCCTTTCCAGCATACCTGCGGGGTGAAGACTTGAACTGGAGCGCTAATACAACTTTCTACTCCCAAGACCGCCATTCTTGCGCTCCTCCTTACCACAATGATCACTCCAGTCATCCACGTGCTTTTCATACTCTTTGGTGCACCCTTACTTACACATGTGCCTCACACGCTGCTCTGCGCGGCACATTTCTCTCTTCTTACCGCTTTTCCCGTCTTCTACACGAGAGGGAGCGATGGACAGGCGTGGGTAGCCGTCGCGAGCGGCTCGGCGCCAATGGATGAAACCTTTGGGGCGTTGGCGGGTGCTGTGCTGGGTGCGTGGTTGGGGGCTGTGCCTATTCCGTTGGACTGGGATCGGGAGTGGCAGAAGTGGCCGGTGACGATCTTGGTCGGGCTGTACGCGGGGTCTTTGATGGGGAGCGTGGTGGGCGGGAAGTTGTTCTACGGGAAAGTACTTGGAGGGGCACGAGAAGAGGAAGAGTAGGCGATACAGGAGGTATGAAAATCAAAGTTTTCCACCATTCGTTTTGGGGATGATTGCGCCTCGTGTTGCACAGCAGTAAACCACAGAACCGCGGAGGTGGTCTTGGCGCCGTAGTGAGTGAGTTACAGCGATTGAGTAAGTGATGGAGTGAGTATTCAAGGTTGGTGATTGAGATGTTGACTCAATGTCGCAGTCAGCCGGACAGTTGCGCCTGTATCATGAGGAACGACGAAAGTCCATGGACAATGAATGTGAATGTTGCGAACATGTGGTTGCAAGGCATTACTGAATTAAATGGGTATCTACTGTGTTCCCCGTAAGAACCCCCCGCAAGAATTCAACTCAAGCACCTAGTGACTGTCCAACTGGACCAGCAACAGATTAAGACGACCAGAAGAAAAGAAAATCGTGCACCTATGGCATATCCCACCGCAGTAGAAGTGAACGGGAGACCAAGGCATTGAGTTCATAAAGTTGGTCATAAATCACCACCCTCGGTCCGCTCTCCCATATCGGTGACTTGTTGGCCATCCCGCCGCGCCACGGTGCCAAGTCGAGGCGAAAGTCACGCGGTCTTGTAGGCCACGACGAGTTGAGCGCAACAACAACGGAGGATGCCACGGCGATGGAAGCGAAGCGACGGCGGATTAAAATTTCAGAATCACATAAAGGGCGTGAATGATACCGGGAATGTAACCTACAACGCAACCGCATTGTTAGAGAAATGTCTTCGGCATGCGAATCGGGCAGAAAAGTGTGCCAAGAGAGAGTCCTCGTGTTTGAAAAGGTGGGAAAAGTGGCGTTCGACCAAGCGCATGCATGCATTGGGGCGGGAGGAGCTGAGCTGAGCCAAGCAAGTGTACGTACCCAGAATTGTCAACAGGATGTTGATGAGGAGGTGCGAGCCGCAGCCAACCTCAAGGAAGACACCCACGGGTGGCAAGATGACGGCCAAGATGATCTTGCAGATATCGCTATAGTTCGGTTTGCCTGGTTAGCGTCTTTCCGTGCCTTGTATTGCATTGCGCGGATCTGGCGAAGCTCGACGGGGGAGCAGCTCAACGTCGCCGGATCCCCCAACGTCGCAGCCTTTATCGTCCATCCAGTGTCAAGATCAACGCAGGTACGCTTGGGGTCTTACCTAGCGGTGAAAGGCATCTTGTCGGTCGAAACGAGCTCACAGTTTCAATGAAAAGTGAGTGATGTGTTGGAGAAGGTGTGTGAGACGACGGACAGTGACGTTGTATGTATAGCGTGGATAAGACGTTTGGGGCCGGGTTTCGGATTTCAAAACACCACGAACTTGTTTCCTCTGGATTTCTATCAGGGAGAGCAAAAAGAGGAGAAACGGACGGCACGAGGGGTGGGCGCCAAAGGTCTCTTATTTGATTTCTGGGCCCGGGCCTGCGCAACTCGACGACATCCAAGACATGCAATAACAAACGCCAAGGTTGGAGCAGCGCAAGAGTACGTACCATTGTCAGGCCGCTTTCTCGGCCGCCAACTTTCTTGACCGGTGCCCCACTACGACTTTGAGCCAATGAGCGATGCTTCGCCCAGCCAAGCCCTGACCCCAGCCACGCAGCGCTCTTTCTCCACAAGAGCTGCAGCCTGCCACACAGTCTTGTACAGATCCAGCTTGCTGCGTCATCGACTTGCGGCATGAAGAAGTAGAATGCACCGTCAGTCCAGCTGCAGCTTAACGTATGCAATCTTGAGGGCCCAGTTGCTGAAGAACTCTGCCTTTTCCTAGTGGTTATTTGCCTTTGGTCTGCAAAGGTCTGGCATGGCATTGCGGACATGACAACTGACGACGTCATTGCCGCAAATGGGCAAGCATTTGCAAAGAACGGCATCACGCCCCGCTCATCGTGGGCCTTCGCAAACAGGGCCCGGCCCCCCTTGTGCAACCGACAAGAAACGGGGCAGTAGCACCGCCACAGAGCGCTTCCAGCCGGGGCGTCCTTCTCTTGCTTGATTTTGCTCAGTGGCTTGCTTGTCGCGGCGGGATGATGCGGTGGACGCTGCTGCGCCACGGATAGTTGCACGAAGTTCTACGACCAAGCCACTCCAATCGTCGCGGCAGGCGGCGGCAACTCATTTCGCGACTCTCTTGGCACGTAATAACGAGCAGAACGAAGTTGCGAACCGCTCATCCGTTCTGCGGCTTTCTCGGACATGCACCGAATGTTGCACCGCCTGGAGCAAAGGCGGGTAATTCTTGGCGGGTCAACCTTTCTACGGAGTACCTAATAAGGCGATTCGCCTTGCTCAGTGCTCACTGCTCACCACCCCAGTCTCGAGCGGACCACGAAGAAGCGCTGAATCTCCCGAAACACCGAGAGAGCCGCGAAAGTGACGCTGGTAGACATCATTCGATTGTACGCGCATTCATCGTTTGATGCACAATGCCGTCCACGTGGATGGCCCAGGAAATGGCTGCTGTTTTGAGAAGCGAGGTCAAGAAAGAGAAGTCGAATCAACTACGGAGTACATACACATATGTATTTCCTCTGTACAATACGTAGAGACTTGAGAGAGAGGAGGTATGTATGTACCTAATGTATGTATAATTTAGAGCCCATATCGATCCACTCTTCGGGGAAATATCATCCCATCGCTACGAAATCAAGACCGCAATCGCCGCCGCATGATGGGCTTGTCAAAGCGCAAACGCCGACATCCGAAATACCTGCCTAATGTAAGCACCTTATCCCCGCTAATAAACAACAAGCTCCGTCAGATCCGACACCTCGACCGTGTTCCAGCAAGACGTAAAACTTTAAACCACCCATTTTGCTCAACTTCTACCCTCTTCCGGGTCACGATACATCAGTTACCCGCATATACCGGCTTGTCATATCCTGTAGTCATTGTTCTTGGTCGACCAGACCAAGCCTCCAACTCACTCCTACAAGAGCTCGCCCTCTCCATCCTCGACGACACCTTGATCATCCTCTTCCCAATCGATATCGCCGGCCATTTCCTCCGCACGACGCTGCACCTCCGCCAGACCAGATAGCTCCGCCACGTAGTCCTTCTCTTGCAGCGCCCTCTTGACGAATTGCCACCCGTTCGCTCGATAGGCTTCCAGAATCTTGGGACTACAAGCACTGCAGCAGTCGTATGATTGTCCGCGAATAACCATGTTCTGGAACGTGGATACGTAGCCGCGAATTTGATGGGGGACAAGACCCAGCGGATGGTTGGGCGGGTCGCGATCCGGCATATTCCCGGCTGTGGGTTGCGGCGCTGGCGCATCTTTGCCGAGAGGATGTTGGAGAAGGCTGGTGAGGAGTTCGACGAGGAGAGCCGAGGCGATGCCTGCGACGCCTGGGCGGGTGACTGTGCACTGTTGATCGAGCGTTTGATCCTTCATGGACTATGAAAGGGTGTGTAAGTCAGTCTTCTCTTGCCTTAAAGCCCACAACATGACACATGGAGGGAGAACACATACATCTGCTGGTGTCACGACGTCGTTGCAAAAGTAACAACCGAGTGACGCTTGATTTTGGTGCTTCGTCTCCGAGCCATGTCTCATGACGACGTACGAGTCAAATCCTAAGGCGGCGTTCATGACAATCTTGCCACGCGCCTTTCCAATGACAGTGGGCAGCCATCGTGACTCGCGCGTGTCCATCAATAGGAAGATGACATCGTGATCTTGAATCAGCTTCTCCAGCTTATCAAAGTCCGCCTTGGTCTTCGACTCGTTCGTGAACGGATGCCCTAGCATGGGCACCGATAGAGTATGCCCTTCACTCTCTACACCAGGATAGATGCGCTTCAGCATGTCTGCTGCTGTTTCAGCTTTTGGTCGACCGCCGCCAGCACAGTCGCTGAACTCGTATAGTGGTTGGCGTACGGGGTTTGAATAGGAAACTCGTCCGTAGTCCACGAATGTTACATGTGTCACGCCCCAGCCTAGCAGATTTCTTGATACGTAACCCCCCAGAGTGCCCGCACCCAAGAGGAGACATTTTGTCCTCTTGATCACGTCTAGATTCAGATCCGGAGCGAGACGCCACTTCATGAGCTTCAGATTCAGATCAACTGACGAATCTGCTAGTCGTGCGGGGTCCATGTACTGCTCCAAGTTGGCGAGTTGAGCCTGCAGCTTCCCGTTCCGCGACCTCTCCCAGCCTGTGACTTTCGGCATCGTAGTCAGCTCCATTTTCTCGACAGAGTCCATTTCTATGGGAAGCACGATGCTCTTGGCCTCGTGTCTTCGGGCCCAGGTGTCTCTGTAACAGAGAATCTTGATCTTGGACAAGCGGAACCGTTGCCTGACGAGAACCAGAAGGTTTCGAAGCGGCCATCCCGGCCCGTCTGCATGCGTGGACGGGTCGACGAATGCCACATAGCGGTCCTCCTCGGCCACGCCCCGAAAGAACCCAGACTCAAACGACCGCAGCGACGCTACCTCCCACCGAAAGGGCAGCGAACTCGCCAGGTCGTCATCTTCACTCTCGTGCTCTACGTCGTCGGCTTTTTTGGCCACCTTTTTAGCCAAGAAGAAACCGTGTTCGCGATTGTCGACGCTAAACCGCCACGTTCCAACCCTGTCTACAAGTGCTGTGCTTTCGTCTGCGGTGAAGCGTTCACTAGGCCCTGTTCGTCTCCATGGCGAGTCTGAATGTAATGCCGGGAAAGCAAACCAGTATGTGAACTTGTACTTCTTCAGATCGGCATACGAGAGCACGACGAAGGACGATAAGAGCGATGGCACCGAGTAGATGGTTCCGTCTCTGATCGCATCCCATATCTAGTTCAAGGGATTAGCTTGGAACGAGCGAAATGGAAGCAAAGACCACTAGTCGTGTCGAAAACAAAACAAAAGATGGCAAGGCAGATTAGAAAACTAAAGTACCTGTCTTCCGGCCGTCTTGATCATGGCCGATTTGTCAGTGTTCTTGAAGTCTTGTAGAGTATTGACATTCTTAATGATGCCTTCTCCGCGAGCAATCTCACGGGGAGCACTTTTCCTTTGTAAACCCTATGCGTGTTACCAACTGCGACCGGCTTCACTCAAGCTTTTTCCACGAAAGGAGTATCATCTCCCACGAGACGTGAGGAACAAAAACTCACGCTTGGCTGGTAAGAGCATTTCCTAGAATCTGCATCCTGCAGCTAGGCCCTGACTCCGCTGCCTTGGGCTCGTATAGCCCGAGGACATTCCTTGCCGAGTCATCTAGCTTGTCATAGTCTAGCTTGGACGCGAAAAACGCGGAATAGAACGGCAGCTCGATTTCCGATGTGAAAGTCGCGAACTGCAGCGGAGGCGCCATGGTAGACTTTGCGCATGCCTCGGTGGCCATGACGCCGGCTGCGCAATAAGTGAAGCGTGAATAAACAGTGCAGTCGTGTATGATGAATCGGGACCGGAAAAGACGCGGACTAAATTGTACTTCGACACGTTTTGGTGTTCGATAAATGAAACGTGAATCAATGCGGCCGTGCGTAACTACTCGAGAACAGAAAAGGCGCGAAATGAAGAGATCTTGGACACGTTCTTGGTGTTCAATAAATGAAGCGTGTATCAGTGCAGTCGTTTATAACTGCTCACCAACCGGAAAGGCGCAAACTGAATAATGCTTCGGCACGTTTTCGGTGTTCGATCAACGGAGCGTGGTTCCTCGCGAACGGGAAGGGCGCGAAATATAGTGCTTAGGCGTGTGTTCGACGTTCGATTGCCGGGATGCTGTCGGGAGACGAAAAAGCGATGCGGATGTAATCGCGGGAAGAGAAAGTTTCTGATGTGAGTGTTTGCGCACGAATGAATCTGAAGGGAAAATGACGCCGCCGGGCGGTCAGATGACGGAGGGGACGGTGACATGTCGTCACGAGGCTACATACAGTAGCACAAGGCTTCAGAAGCTGTTGATACCTACAAGCTACCAGTGGGTGGCAGTAACCACTGACCAGTGACCACAAAGCTGCTGACTGCCCCGCCCGCTTCAAACCACACGCTGCAGATGGCCACCGAGCATCGAGAGATGGGTAGGATGAGGCTGCAGCTAGTATACCCTGACGCTCGCACGGGAGGATGCGCGACTGATTGCTAGACAACACTGAAAAGGCCGCGCATCGTGTGACAGTGTTGTCTGAAAGCGGGAGTCCGAAGAGTGCTTTGACGATCGCCTCTATTAGTAGACTTCTTATTTTGAAATAGGTCATTTGAAATCAACAACAACAGCATCCGGTATGGTGTAGTGGCTAACATCGCTCGCTCTCACCGAGCAGCCCTGGGTTCGATTCCCAGTACCGGAGAATTTGATCTTTTTGAAACCATCCACAGTTATGTTGTGTCCAACACGGGCCACGGCACGACTTCCTTTTTGCGTGAATTTGCCTCTCCAATCAATTGCAGTTTTTAATTGTTCTTTGTTTATTCTTTACTCGGGCTTGTCGGTTCATTGGAAAGTCTAGTCAAGTTGACTTCTCCGACAATGTCGCTGAGACCCAGTGCCGTGTCTCAGTCCCGGTTCGACTTGTCTGTTCACTACGGCAATTACTCCGTGGAGGCGAATGCACTTAGACATATGTAGATTAAATATAGAGTCGTGCACGTGGTTGTTTAAAGTATGATTCATGTTCAGACTACCTCATTTAATACGTCATTCATGTGAATCTTATTCCGTAACTACCTAGGTAGTGACGGACGTGCTAAAGTTTATCTCGAGTTGTTAGAGGTACCTCCAACCACTGGGAGGCCCTTTGTCAGCTGCAACTTCGTGACAACCAAAGCCATGGGCACGCTCCCTCAAGTCTACTACCATCTACTAAAAATATCCAAACAAAGAAACACCATAAATCACGAATGCTGGAGCTGTTCCAAACTTCAGACGCATGACACGCAAGAAAGGACCCTCCCTGCCTTTAGGGTGGGCGCGCGTACCCCACACGACATGGCTTCACGCGCGCGTCGGCCTTCTTTTCTCAATTTTAGTTCCCGATTGTTTCAACAAGGTCGGAGATTAAGATACGAAGCAAGGACAAAGGCTCACAGATATCCAATCTTTCTGATTCCTGTCCCCATTACGACTCTCCTGCCTCAGAAAAAGAAAATAGAAGATGCTTATTGGAATTTGTGGCGGTAAGATGATTCAGAACAACCCCTCCATTGTTTCTGAACAGAAGGCACTTACAATCAGAAAGGCATCTGCTCGGGCAAAAAGACGGTGGCTCAGTACCTCGTCGAGCATCATGGCTTTCAACATCTGTATTTGGATCCGCCAAGCAACGGTGTTTCGCCCGCTCGTCCAGGTCCAAAGGACGAAGATAACTCGGGTGCTTTGATCGCGGGCGTATCGCTCACCAACACCTGTAGCAGCGAAAAGGATCCAGATGCAGCGGCGGCACCAGACACGTCGTCGGCTTGGCGGCCGCAGACGCGCGATGTCAACAGCTACAGATTCGAGTCTCCCGAAGCGCTTCTCGACTTCGTCACAATCCGGTGGCGAAGCCGTTTCGTGACAACAGACATCCCCACGGAAGCGGTGCTGGATGTGTTTATGCGCCGGCCCTTCTTTCTGCTCTTGTCCATGGATGCGCCTCTGACCGTCCGATGGCGGCGATTCCAGCAACGGGCGGCGCGAAACGCGACTGGTAGCGCAGGCGATGGTGATATCACACTCGAGGACTTTGTTCAGCGCAGCGATGCTCATCTTTACGACCCGCGCGGGGGCTTCCAGCCGCTCATCTCACGCGCCACGGTCAGACTCCTCAACACATCATCGTCGCTGGCCCATCTATATGCCACGTTGGGCAAGTTGGATATCCCAAACCCCGAACGCCTTCGGCCGGGTTGGGATACATACTTTATGGCTCTGGCATCGCTTGCCGCCCAACGATCCAATTGCATGAAGCGCCGTGTGGGCTGCGTGCTCGTCGGGCGAGAGCGCCGTGTCATCAGCACCGGATACAACGGTACCCCTCGCGGGATCCGTAACTGTGCCGACGGAGGCTGCGCTCGCTGCAACGAGGGGAACAGCTCGGGTGTCGGCCTGGCTACTTGCTTATGTATCCATGCCGAGGAGAATGCCCTTCTCGAGGCCGGCAGGGAGCGAATTAGGGACGGATCGGTGCTTTACTGCGATACTTGTCCGTGCCTGACATGCAGCATCAAGATCTGTCAGGTGGGCATCGCCGAGGTCGTCTATGCCACCGGCTACAGCATGGACAAGGAGGCTGCGGCTGTCTTTGCCCAGGCCGGCGTGAAGTTACGGCAATTTATCCCGGTACGTTCATGCGTCCAAGAGCTCTTTTTGTGTGGGGAATCCCTCCGTTTGCTCTGTTTTTACTCATTACGATCTCTCCAACGGCGTTTTTGCGAACGGGGTTTTGTGGTTCGAAGTCACTTCTTTGCTTGTTTATTTTCACGCCATCTTAGGCAGGTGCTAACTTGTTTCCCGTTTGTTTTTCCGAGCATAGCCGCCGAACGGACTTATCCATTTGGAAAAGATGGAGCTGTATTGAAGGGAATCATGTGTTTGGCTTGTGATGATAGATTCGGGATTTCAGGGTGCATGAATGCTGGGGATAGGGGTCCAAAACCAGGGTGCGGCCTATGCGCCCATGTTAGGCTTCAACATCGTAGCCGCCTTGCTTCAACGGCATGGAGAAGATCTCCTGTAATCGATCGTCCAATGACTGCTCCATTTGGCGGTTGCCGTGTTATGGTGTCGTCATGATCCATTGCCGGCTTGTGGATACCCGATGGGATGGGCTGCAGCCTGCGGGCAATGCTGTTCAGGGTCCTGCGAATCCCTGAATGTGAAGTCATGTGCAGCAGCGTGCTCTGATTTGTCAGGAAACGCTGAACGTTCATGCGCAAGTGGCTTAGAAGGCGACTTGGGCCTCAACGCTGAGTCAATCGATTGAGTCACAACATGCATTGTTTGTTTATTGACCGATATCAAGTGTTGCCTCAGAGCGTATCGCTGCTCGAAAAATGCAATCACATTCTGGTGCAACCTCATCTGTGCGTGCTCGCGAAATAACAATAACAAAACAAAAAACAAAACAAAACGCGTCGACTTCAGGGTAGGGGTACGCGAAGATGTCGCGTCACGCTCGTGCTGGCATGTGGAGAGGGGTGTGGCGGCAGATTTCAGGACAACAGCTGGAATTCGTAGGTACATAGGTATGTACGACACCAACCACCATGTGAGACACGCAGCGCCATACAGCACGTGGCGCTACTAACGCAGTCCTCTTCATCTTAACTTCACGCCCCCTTTTCTTTTTTCCTCTTCTCTCTCGAGTCTCCAGCCCAGATCTCAGCTCCGTCATCGAGTAAGAGGGGGGGTGGTGAGCACACAGTGCGAGATAGCCACTTGTCCGACACGCACTTTGGGACATCAAATGGTAAACCGTAAGACCCCTGGACCCCTCTCGTCCTGCAGCCCATAATTTCCTCTCCGGTGCGGCGTGTGTGCCTGAGCTGGCAACCATCGGCCTAGCTGATCCAAGCCGATTTGTGCATTTTGTGTGCCGTGTCCCATAAAAAGACAGAAAATACCTTGCAGAGTGTGTTGTAGAATTGGGTGGCGGTCAGAGGCAACAGCTGGCTCGCCGGGTTCTTGTTGGAGAAGGCGAGTCCACACTCGGTTGCTTAACCCACACGGGGGTTTTCAACTTCCACCGACGCGTTCACTTTCCCCTGCCCCATTGGCCGCGCAAAAGGCCCGCCGCGATGCACGTTGCAGTTGACGAAAGCACGAGGGGTGTTTCGGGCATCTGGGCTGCGATCCAAACCTGGGGGGGAACCACAAAGTGTCCGTGAGGTCCGACTCGCGAATGCGAGTCAAAGACACCATCTTCCCTTCGGGGGAAGAGGGGCTAGCCAGGTAGACTCTTAAACTTTTTTACTTCCGTAGCTACGGACGAGACGGACGGGGCTATGTACTCCGTATGTAGTACCGTCCACAGTTGACAAGGTAGGTACATACGGAGATTGGACAGCTTAACCAGATTCAGGGCCCAGCAATCGGGAGGCGGACCAATTGCAATGTGCGATATTGGGGCTACCCCCGGAATATCAACTAGGTACGAAGCGAAATGAATTGCCGCAAAAACGGGGACTGAGCACCAACCGGGCTGCATCGAATTTGCAGCAGTTCTGCATTCTTTTCTCCCGATTGTGCGGTCGGAATCGCTAGGTACCATCCGAGCGGGGATAAATGTCAAAAGTCTTACTCCGTACATGAGAACAGGTATTCTAAGTATGTAAGTGAAGCCTTGTTTGTTTACACGTAAGGTAGGTATGTACATAAGTGTCAACAACGAACCAGCAGAAGTAATGCCAAGTGGTGACTGTTCGAGGCTCTCAACAATTCGATGCCAATCAATCGTCAGACATGGCATGATGACGAAAAACTGATGGTATTACCTACCTACATGCGGAAATGCACAAGTCTTCGTCCAGTAATAAGTAGTTTCGGAGAATTGCCTCAAAAGCAAGCAACTTGGTCAAGCATCGACAAGCAAGTACATAGGCTGCAGCCGGCTGAACGTAAGCGCCTTCGTGAAGTTGTTGTCGACGGCATGATGCAAGGAGTCAACCACAAGTCGTGCATTTCACCATTATACGGAGTACGGAGTACAATGTACCTACATGCTCCGTAGGCTGTGGGCGCGCCCCAAAACCAATGATCCTAGCCCATCCTACGTACCCCATAGGTAGGGTAGTACTCCGTGTGTATGTGTACGGAGTACATTATGACTTCAGTACCGACGGATGTGGTATCAACGGCTCCGACAAGACGTGACAAGAAAGTGTCAAGAGTCAAGGACTCAAGACCTAATAAAGTATATGTACAATATATGGAGCATACAGTACGCACGTTACATAGGTATATGTATGTACCTATACATACATGATTCGCAAGCGGCCGTTGGCTTCCAGAGGCGCGTCAGCGGGGCTAACGGCCGGCGTAGCCAATGGCCATGCTATCGCGAGAGTTTTGGCGCTTACGAGGTATAGTTACATATGGGCAAGTTGGTTTCCGATGGTCTCACCGAAGAAAGGGGCTGTGATCAACACCGGCAGAGTTGAACGCGTCACATTGTTTTGATTTTGCTTTTGGTTTTTGTTGTTTGAGACGAAGCAGCTGTAGACCAACGAGGGCAGCTGACCCGTCTCGCGATCTTGTACGTATGAACGCGAGGCCTCCGTGCTACCGAACCAGGCGCGTACGGAGTAGTGGCGGTGTTCGCGTCAGCTCGACACAAGAAACGTTGTGATTCCACACGTCCATTGATCGGTTCCAAAGGCGTTCGGCAAGCACTTGCAGCACCGGCGGTCCGCAGAAGAACGCGCACAGGCTGCACTGTACAGAGTATGTAGGTACAAAGCACATACATACTCCGTACAGATGTTCTGAGATGTACCTGCTCCGTACACTGGGGTGGCGTGTTGAAGTTTGCGCTTCTGGACAGGGGAACGCGTGTCGGCGCGTTGCGCTAGCCGAAGCAGGTAAGACTGTAAACAAAAGCGTCACCTCCACCTCCCGCACCCCCCCGGAAGGCGCGACTGCCAGCCCAGCCCGCACTGTTCAACCCAAATCGAGCAAGGAGGTCGCTGCTTCTTCTTAGCCCAAAAACCTCCCGCATGTTCCATTCACATTCCAGTTAGCAATCTTTGTTCTTCATGTTTTGTTCGCTGCCCTTTCTTTATTTACATTCCTCCCTTTGGTGCGTCACAGGTCTGCACTCGATCCTCGCTATGAGCCGAGCACCGAACGTGCCTCTGAACTAAGACGATAAGCACGACGAACAGCTCGCGTCGCAGACGTGATCGCGCGAGTGGAGAGAAGGAACGCGCGCGCGAACTTGCGTCATGTGGTAAATGCCACAAATTCGAGCAACAACCTCCGCTTTGACGATCGTTCTTGCACTTGCGCTACGGCTGTCGTTCGACCCCGTGCCTTCCTGAACAACCGGTTGCGCAACGGAACTTTTAGAAAGGCGCACCACTTGCGACTTTCATCCCTCTTTGTTTCCTCTCTCGCTCGTCCGTCAGCGACGAGAAACGAACCAGAATCGTTAGAGCAAAGCCCGGCATTGAAAAGGAGACACTGCGACAGACCGTCAGATTCCATACCGTTGGCACAACAAAACAGCGACATTCACTCTTTTTGCATCCCCAGACTCTTCTAGCCTTTGAGTTCTCCGTCTCGAATTTGGAGATCAGTCTTCCGGTAGCCTCCATCGGACAAATCATTTCCTTTCGCTTTCCCCTCCCTGAAACAGGAGAACATCAGGTGTTTTTTCTTTACACAAATCTTGACTTACGCAGCCATACCTCTTTGGACCGTTAGCTCGCGGTTTGAAAGCCATCGACCGGACGTTGCATTCCAAGCAACGCCCACCCATAAACAACATGTCTTTCTCCAACGGAGGCGGCACTTTGGCTCTGCCATCACCCACTCACGCACATCATATGGACGTCACTTCAGCTGTGAGAAGTCTCCGACGGTCCATGTCTAGATCTCCTTCCAAATTCTTATCCAGAACCAACTCCCAGACGTCCGAACAATCACGACAAGCTTCACCCCAGTCACCGTGTCGGCGGTTCGAGGCAACTCCACAAAGGCAGCACATTGCACCGTCGCAACCACAAACAGCGCCTCCGGCAGTCTCGTCGGCGCACGCAACCTGCCCTCACCAATCGTCCATCTTGACACCCCTTCGACCGAGCCTTCGACTGTCTCTGCGTTCCACAAAGTCGGCCAGAACGTCAACGAGCTCGTCGCGCCATTGGACGCGCACGAGGGCTTCATCTAGGAGTCCTTTAAAACGAGCCCTGAGTGCAACTCCCGATCCCGGCCATCTGGGCCACGACGAAGACGCAATTTCTCCGACTTCAACTGCTCCCCGGGAAGAGGAAAGCAGCTCATCGCCTTGCTCTTCACACATCTCAGAGGAAACAGAAGAAGAGCCGACTGACAATAGTTTCCACTTGGACGCGTCGGGTGACCCTTGCCAATACATAGCCGCGAAGCCATTAGACACCGCCAGCAACGAACACTACATGGTCTCAGGGACTGGCGCGCTAAAACGCAGTGATGCGACCATGAATCTGGACTACCCCAACCGAGGCAGTCCCGTGGCCAAGCGACGCAGCCTGCACGGAATCACTGGTCTCGTCTCCTCGGGTGACCTGAACATCTTCGGCACAAACACGACTTCCTCACAGAGCTTCGACATCCATGAAGATTCACTACCTTGCGAGTACGAGCTTTCTGGGGCGACGAATAATCCCCCATTTCTCCGGCGAGAGCCGCTGGCTTCACCTAGCCCCGTCTCCAACCTCCCTAAACGATCTTCTTCCCTACGAAAGTCGACTTTGCAGCAACGGTATGGCGACAAGGGCTCCTGGGGAAGAAGATCGGGTGAAAGACAGCTTGCACAGATGGGCGGAGAACATTCCACCCCAGCTCGCAGCCGACCGCGATTATCTACCGAGCATTTCATGCCACCACAGGCTCCTCGTGATAGTCCCTTCGGTACTGGTGGACCCCTCTTCGGCGCATCTGTCTATGCCGCGGATAACAAAGGTCACCAGCCGCATCCTCTTTCCAAAACACTGACGACCTCTAACTCGGGGAACAACCTCACAGAGGAGGAGCCTTCACCACTTGCACCGCCAACAAAAGTATCAGAAAAGCCCAAGCCCCATCCGTTTTCTCGTTCTCTGCCATTGAACGCCAACAGGCCTGCTACTCGGACTATTAGTGAGCACAACAAACAGGTTGCGACCCCAAGCCAATCCCATCAACTCTGGCTGGGCGCCTTCAACTCAACTGGACTCATTTCCAAGTTCAATCGCAATCCAGAAGAAGAAGCTGACAAGAAGATGGTCCCGCCGGATACTCCGTGCAAAAAACACTCAAATCCATTCGCGACATTCCCTCCTCCAGTCGGAAGTGCGATAAAGATGAAAAGAAGAGGCAATAACCGAAACTCCTTTGCTGGCTTGCCTTCGACACCATTCTTCCCGTCTTCATCCCGCGAACCTGACACTTTTGGGGCCCCTGCACGAGGTTTGTCCATCTTTCAGCGCGGCTCAGCATCACAAGCCGCGCGACGGGCTAGCATTCTCAGTCTGGAAGGTGAGGATCGCAAGTTGTTCTGCGATGGTAATGATTTGTCTTTGGACAATGACGTTCCACCAACGCCGACTAAGCAGACCCCTCTTACCTCCAGCTTGAGTAATCTCAGTGAGCAGTCACTCGAGAGTCCAAGTGCAAATCGGACCTATTTTCTGCCTCTTTCTGCTGTGAAGCCAGCGCCAGCTCCTTCCAGAGAAGCCTCAAGTTCGTGCCCCTTTTTCCTTTAGTCTAAATGACAATATCACCAGGAATCCACTGCTAACATGGTAATCCTTCAGAAAGTCCAGTTGATGGCCGTCGAACGCCTAAAACTCCGCAGGAGACCTTGCTACCCTTGGACACGAGCCGTCTGTCTATTCAACAGGCTTTCGACAGTCACAATGAGGTCAGCATGCCACCTCCGGTTACGCCCACCACGGCTCGCGACTTCCGTTCCTCAACTAGCATTTTCGTCACGCCTGTAAATGCTAGAAGTAGCAATGTCGATGTCGATGCTAGTTTGTACGCCAGGTTTGACAAGGTGGAACAAATCGGCAAAGGCGAGTTTTCCATCGTATACCGGGTGACCAAGCTTGCGCATCCCAATGCTTTTGCTTTTGGCAACGTGACGCCAAGTGACAACGATTCTCGAAGCCCTGGAAAGGGCCAAGTCTATGCCGTTAAGAAGAGTAGGCACGCATATTATGGACCCAAAAGTCGGGAATCGCAACTTCGTGAGGTTCACGCTCTGAAGGCATTGGCCCATGCAGAGCACGTTGTCCAGTACATTGACGATTGGGAAGATAATTGTCACCTCTACATTCAGACTGAATTTTGCGAGGAAGGCACTTTGGACAAATTCCTCGGCAACGTTGGCCGGGGCGGTAGGCTGGATGATTTTCGAATTTTCAAGATTCTGCAAGATCTTTGTTCGGTATGTGCCATGTCTGATCAAATGTTTTTGGTGAAGACTTTGCAGTACGATGCCAGTTGCTAACGATTTGCAGGGATTAAAGGAAATCCACGAAGCAGGATTCATGCACTTGGACATGAAGCCAGCCAATATTCTCGTTACCTTTGAGGGCGCCCTGAAAATTGGCGACTTTGGACTGGCTCAACCATGTGCATCGACAGAGAGTGTTGATGTTGAGGGTGACCGAGAGTACATGGCACCAGAAATACTCAACGGCAAGACCGGCCAATCAGCAGATGTCTTCTCTCTGGGTCTCATGACGCTCGAGGCAGCTGCGAACGTGGTCCTTCCCGACAACGGTCCTACCTGGATCGCACTGAGGTCTGGGGACCTTTCTGAGGTTCCTAGTCTTACCTGGACACCATCAATTGAAGTGCAACGAGACTCCACAGGCAACCCGACGGAATCCGGACACAGCGACGAGCTGGAGGGTGGGAAGACACAAAGTGCTGGAAACTTGTTCCGGTCGTTTAAGAGATCAGAGCTGCAGCAACCTCCTGAGTTCATGGTCCAGGCGTTCCATCCCAGCTCTCTGGATTCGATTGTCAGATGGATGACAGCCCAGGAGCCAGCGGAGCGACCCAGCGTTGACCAGATTCTCGAACTCGAAGGCTTACAATGGGTTGCTGCGCATCGCAGCGCCCCCGCCACCGTTTATGAAGGCAATTGGGGCCCAGCCGAGATGTTCCCCGTGTCAATTGCCATCGATAGCGACACGGAAATGATGGACGTCTAAGTGAAACAAAAAAACCAAAAAAAAAAAAAACACCTCTTTATCTGCTGGCTTCTGTTCGCGGCTACACCATGCTGCTAGGGCGGCCGTTCACTCTTTATGTTCAATTTCTACACTCGTTGAAGTAGAAGGAGAAGAGACGACAGAAGGCGTGAGACGTCGTTATACAAGCGACATCTGAAGTCAAGGACCCTTGACCTTCCATTTGCCTCTCGAACGCACCTCCAACCCTCACATCCTTACTACTCTCTGATAAGGATGCGCACTACATACAAGGCTCCAGGCAAAAGTTCACAAACTATACATCTCTGCACTAGCAACATGGTGTGCCGACAAACAGAAGTCAGCAGACATTGTGCTGGATTATGCACACGCACGCGTATTTTCTTTTGTTACGAATAGGTGGTGGGATAGAAATGCTGGTTATGACCGTCGTGGGCCGATGAGTCCAGGAGACGAATCTTATGGGGTGATGATTGAGCTGCTCACTTTATGTGTCGTATATTTGCTGACGGACACTCTTTGGGCTTTGATCCGGCCAAGAGATCCGCGACGACAAAGCATTATGATTTTGGTTGAGGGGGATTAAGGGCTTGGCTACAACATTACAGGTACCGCATAGCTGGGCGATAGATGACAGCATGACGACCCAGGCTAATGCTGGTACTGGGATGACGCGCGTTGCAGCGTGGGAATATCGTGGAGCAGGGCGATTCTTCTCTTTTTTTTGCCAAACGTACAAGGCGTCTGGATGACTGCAGAATGCAAGTATACATAGACATGCTAGGGCTGGAGGGATTGAGGCTTTGACGGCAATGATATTATTGGCAGGAGTATGGTGAATCTGGAAAGCGTCTTGATGGCACGAGGGATGCCACTCTGTAGTTAGTCATGGTTCTACGACGAAATGGCATGAAACACTTATGATGCAACATTTCTGGTTGGTGACTTGTGACTTGTGACTTGTGATTTGATGAGATTGATGGCGACTTGGAGTAATTTGTGGCAGCTTAATAGCGTGACTATACGCATGATTTGCTCGTCGGCGTTACATGTCAGTTCCTAGCAACAGATAATTGGGAGAGGGGTTACAAATACTACATGTGTGCATTGTGATGCCCCAGAGATTTGTCGCCCCGTGATCCGTGACTCCGTAAATACGTAGACTCTAGAATCTAGATTGATATTCTCCACAGTGAATGAGCACATGCCATTGTCTGTAGACTGTAGTGCGTACAGTATGTAATGCTGTCTGAGGTCTGAGACCAACTGTCAGATATCTGGGGCTGAGAGCTGGGATGAGACAGGTAAGAAGGCAAGAAGGCACGACTGAGTGTCACAAGAGGTACCTAGGCTTGAATTTCAGATGAAGTCAGGTGCCAGACCAGGTGACTAAACCACCTGGGCCAAGACATCACCAGAGTCCCTCAAATGACAATACTTCATTGTAGGTACCTCCTATCGCATGAAAAACTATGCCCCATCAGATCATAGTTGGCATCGCAAATCCGATACCACACAACTATCTCATCTCACTTTACAATCTCATGCATTGAACAATTACAATTCGCCGATTCGCCGATTCGCCGATTCATTTTGACCGATTGTCTCTGGCCCAGGAAGATAGAGCAATGACTCTCTCTAGATAGATCGCTCGCCTATCTTCAATAAGATATAAATGGGCTGATGCATCCCCGTGGAACTGAACAGAATAGATCAACCATTTTCCTACGCATCTCCTGCTCTTATCAGAAAACTTATTGAACACGCACTCAACTAAGGTAGTCATCATGACGGGCGCACATCTCCGCAAAGGCCAGTCCGGCCCTCCCACCGCCGAAAGCACTGACTCGTACTGGCACAAGGACCCCTCGGCCGTTCTCCTGGGCCACCGCACGACTGACGATCTCCCTCCCGCTGCTGACGTCGTCGTGATCGGAACGGGCATCACCGGCGCATTTGCCGCGAGAGAATTGGTCGCTGGCGGGCGGAGCGTGGTGCATGTGGAGGCGAGGGAAGCCTGCTGGGGAGCAACAGGACGGGTGAGCACACACAAGATTCTGCTTCATTCTTCTGCTTCACTGAGACCCGATTGGCTAATTTCTATATGAATCTCGTTGTTTTTTTTTTTTACGTGGAATACCCAGAATGGCGGCCACTGCCAACCCTTGCTGTACAAGGCCAAGCCCACAATCGGACGCTTCGAGCTGGGCACGTATACTTTTCTCAGGGACTTGGTCGCCACGAATGAGATCCCGTGCGACTGGCGCACCGAGGGCGGTGTAGTTTCCTTTTATGAGGACGAGGTCATCAAGGGTGTGAAGGAGGTAATTGCGCGGTTGAAGCGCGAGGCGCCTGATCTGGCTGAGTTGGTGACTCTCTTCGAGGATAAGCAGGACTTGCAGAAGCTGCGGGTTCCGTGGGCACGCGCGGCGGTTTATCAGCCCAATGCGGCGAAGGTGTGGCCTTATAAGCTCGTGGCATGGGTGCTGGAGACGCTGCTGTGCGAGTATCCGGCGGAGAGGTATAATCTGCAGACCAATACGCCCGTGGAACATTTGCAGTGCGCGGATGATGGGTGGATTGTGCATACGTGTCGTGGGCAGATTGTGGCTCGGGATGTGTTGCTTGCTTGCAATGGATATACGTCTTACCTGCTGCCCAAGATGACGGGCGTGGTGACGCCGACTCGGGGTCAGGTTGCTGGATTGATCCCGCCGGAGGATCATATCCCGCTTGAGCATACGCATGGGTGGAAGCAAGACACCAGCGACGACTACATGATTCAGCGGGATGAGGATGATGGTATTCTCATTCTCGGTGGCGAGAGGCTTGCTGCTCCAGGCGCCGAGGAGGGCGTTTGGGATGACAGCGAGGTTCAGCCTGCGGTTGCGCAGAAGCTGAAGCAAGCGCTTCATGAGCGCGTCAAGCTACGGGCGCCGGGACAAGAGGAGAAGAAGGAACTGTGTGCCGAGTATGAGTGGACGGGCATCATGGGATACTCCAAGGACCGTCATCCGTGGGTTGGTCGGGTGCCTGCTGCGTTTGGGGGCAAGCCGGATGACAGGCTTGAGAACGAGAAGGGACACTTGTGGATGAGCGTGGGATATACTGGGCACGGGATGCCTTCTGCGGCGAGGTGCGGAATGAGTGCTGCGAATATGATGCTGGGCAAGAGTGAGATGTATGGCTTGCCGGCAGAGTATGTTGCGACTGAGGAGCGGGCGGAAAAGGTGTTGAAGGAGGTGGCCGAGGCGGACGCGGGCATGAATGTTGGGAGAAGGCACCATCTAATGCTTGATTTGAAGGCTGCTCTGTTGGACTAACCATGCATAAAGAGATGGCAGAGCCTTGTTAAAGGCGTAGATTGAGAGTTAGAGACCGATATAGAATTAAATATGAAGACCGAGAATATCATCGTAAATGAACGTTGAGTGAACAATTGACTTTATGTCTCCGGTTTATTTAGGTACCTAGGTAGGTACAACGGCATTCATCCGACCATGACCCGTCCCACCAATCACAGCCTCCTATTATGCAAGCAAAGCAACCCGAAATCCCAACCCTGCGACTTGTGGATCTGTGCCGGTCATGGACTCGACGGGACAACTCAGAAGTCAGAACTGAACCCTTCATCCAAAGTTCCAAGCCACTCCTCTGACGAAGTCCTCATCACGACCCGACGGAAACCACCTCGACCGCCTCCCAACGAAGGCCCTTCTTTTTACAAAACTTGGCTACGGTCATCATGTCGCTCTTCTTTCTCCGCTCGTGCGCCCGCGCTGCCTCGCGCGTGAGCCGACCGCATGCGCGCGCTTTCACCACTACGGCGTGTCGGCCGAGCGATTCCCTCATGGTTGTACGTATGGATTATTCTATTTCGCTAGCCCATCCCGCTGGGAAGAGACAGAAAAGAGCTATACTGGGGCCGTCAATTGGGCTTGGGTGATGCCGAGGGAGAGAAGGCCCAGAAGAACGACTTGTCGCGCATAGCCCACGAGTTGGCCTCCCGCACTTCTACCATCCCCATTCATGACGACCTGCCTCACATTCGCCCTCAAAAAACAAATCAAACAGACAGGAAAATCAACTAACATGTATTCTTGCCGCTTCTCTAGCATCGAAACACTGCAGACAACAACCCCGAGCTCCCATTCAAGTTCAACAAAGAAAACGAGGTCCTCATGGCCGAGATCCTCAAGCGATACCCCGAGCAGTACAAGAAGGCCGCCGTGATGCCTCTCCTGGATTTGGGACAGCGCCAGCACGGCTTCACGAGCATCAGCGTCATGAATGAGGTGGCGCGGCTGCTGGAGATGCCCCCCATGCGAGTCTACGAGGTGGCGTCGTTTTACACCATGTATAACCGAACGCCGGTGGGCAAGTTCTTTATCCAGGCCTGCACAACGGTATGTTTACACTTTCCATCCCTTCTTTATACGTTTTCTACTCCTTTCTGTTTGGCTCCGGGGGTTTGGACGCGATGAGAGGCTTGGATTACGTCCCACAAGCCCAGTGATGCTCCGTCTAGTTCTTTTCATGAAACACTACACAAACGATTCATCATGTTCTTTTCTGACCATATTGTATTACACATTAGACCCCCTGCCAACTAGGAGGCTGCGGGTCCGACGTCATCGTCAAAGCCATCAAAGAGCACCTGGGCATCAAGCAAGGCGAAACCACTCCCGACGGACTCTTCACATTCATCGAGGTCGAATGCCTCGGCGCCTGCGTCAATGCGCCCATGATCCAGATTAATGACGATTACTACGAGGATTTGACGCCGTCTACTACCATCAAACTGCTCGACGCGCTCAAGGCCAGCGCGGGGGATGCCGCTGCGGCGAAGAAGGTCCCCAAGGCGGGGCCGATGTCTGGGCGGGAGACATGTGAGAATAGCAAGGGCTTGACAAACTTGGTGGATGAGCCATGGGGGGTTGAGAAGACGAGGGCGGATTTGTAAAAAGTGTCATAAGCAGAAGGGAGGTTTGGGGTGATTTGAAGATGGTACTTGGGGGCTCTTATACACTGTTAGATGGGGACGGGGAGAGGGTGACTGTCCGAACGGATGGCTTTGCCCCCCAAAAAGAAGACTTACGTGGCCATGGGGGCCAACGGAATAGAAATACTGTACATATAGCACTCACCAAGTATTGGGCTTTTGATTTCTTTACGCCATATGATGTGCTTTTCCCGTCTTCAAGTGTGGAGGGCGCATGTCACTGACTGGTCTGGCTAACGAATATTCCTACTTGGATCAATTTTAAAGGCGTGGCATGCTCATACGACTTGAGCCTTTAGGAATCATCAGGATCTCGTCCGATCTACCAGAGAATCTGATGAGCGCTGGATCATGGATTAATAGTTGGATCCGTGACGATCAGCGAATACGGTGCCACATGCCACCAGGCTTTTCCTGCTCGTTTCCTTGTTCTTTCCCTGCGCTCGTGTTGTTTTATGACAGTGGAAATATAAGAGAAAAAAAACTCCAACTATAGCCCATGTGATATCAGCAACTTGATTGATCAAGCAGACATTGGCCACCCTTGCACCATTCCCAGCCAAATAACGCCGCCATTTCCAAAAGACTATCGCACACCAAATTCTTGACTTTCAATCCCTCTGCTCCTGTGTGACTTACTGATCCAGCCGCAGAATCCATCCATCACCCATACGCTGCTCATTCCCCCCCAAACCCCCCCATATAACAATCCCCGACTCCTCCAGGTCCGTCATCGGACCACTCGCTAGCCACCCTCTCCCGACGGGCACACCATCACCACCAGTGTTCTCCTCATCGTGTGGTCCTGTCCGTAGCTTCTCCCACTTACCCTCACCTGTTCTCCGCCCCATGGCCTGGTACACAGCTGCCGTGAAGCTCGCAGGCGTCATGCCCCGAGGAGGCACCTGGAACGTCCACACGTCACTAAAGAAGGTATCCCGTCCGCCCATGCACAAGACCAGATATTCCCTGCCTCCGCCCAGCGTAAGCGCCTGCAAGGACGCCTCGCTTCGAGGAGCAGGCCACTCCTGGCGAGTACTAGGCTCCGCGTGTATCTCGCCGGTAATTGACGCATCACCAGTGCCGTCCTGCAGGATACTCTGCCACCCTGCACGGGCCTGGACCGCGACCTCCCCCTTACTATAGCCATCATCAAACGTCTCTACTTCGAGATGCAAAACGTCAAGCTGACCCCCGATTTCGCTCTCTCCATCCCAGCCACCGAATCGGTACAGCCGGCTCTTGCTAATGCACATGGCAGAGCCGCTGCGGACGGGTCCCGGCGCGGCGGGCAACTCGGTCCAGGTACGTGTGCGGACGTCAAAGGCCCACAGGTCGCTGGTTAGATGGCCGCTGGCTAGACATCCTGCGTGGACGAAGAAGGTCCCGTAGCCGGCTGAGTCTTCGTCCACGGCTGTTTCGGCTACGTACCCGACCACCGGGTCTTGGGGTATTCCTGTTTTCGAAATATCGCCGATAGCCCACTGGCGCCAAGTTTGCGGCTGTTTAGATCTAGGAGATGTAGATGTAGATGTAGATGTAGAAGAAGGAGCAGGATTGGGGAAGTCGCGTGGACGATCGGAAGCGGTGGCGCAGTGATTACTTCGAGGGGCTGGATGGGGAACAATAGCACCGCCTTTGACTGCTGGGACGGGATCGAGATGTGACCACGTGTGAGAGCGGGTGTCGTAGGCCCAGACTCGTCCGGCTTCTTCGAGGGGTTCCATGTCGGGACCGCCGCGGCCGCCGAAGAGGAAGATGCGCGATCCGATGACGGCGGTGGCGTGTCCGGCTCGAGGGCATGGGATATCGTCCAGCTCGGGTTTCTGGCTCTGGGCAATTTCTTTTCCCTTGTCTTCCGAGGCCGTATCCTCCGAGGCATCTTGAAGAGGCACCTCTTCTAAGCTGGTTTGTGCCGCCTGTGAAAGAGCTTGTTCAGACTGCTGATCTGACTGCTCGGCAGTGGGCTGGGGTAGAGATGCCTTCGCCGTGACTGTGTAGTAGTCGGCGCCGGCGCTGCTGAAAGGGAGTCGAATGACGTGCATGCCATTGTCGACGGGCTGCTGGCCCTCGAGCTCGCCGCCGAAAATGTAGGCACATCCCGCAACGACATCGAGTGAGTGCGAGGATCGTGGTAGGGAGGGGATGTCGAGGCGTTCCCAGGTAGCTTGGACGGCGTCATCGGGAGACCTTCTCTGACGGAATTGCGGCAAGGATGGAAGCTTCTTGGAGATGTTGGGTATGTTGATGTTCTTGGGCAAGCCTGGAAGAGCGGGCATATTTGGCATGTTGGGCATATTAGGCATGCTAGGCATATTGGGCATATTGGGCATCTCGGGCATGCTGGGCATATTCTGCTGGGCCTGTTTCAAGAGGTCCGTGGAGCGACGCTTAAGCTGGTTGAGCGGTTCCATGATATCGGCGGGCGAGTTGTCGTGATATCGTGGCAGCGTGAATAGAGGCAGCGCAAGCAGAGACGAGTGAATAAGAGTAAAGAGAAAACGATAATGAGAGGCAGCAGCAAACAGACACACAATAGTAAACGCTGATGTGCTGGCTTTCAGTTAAACGTCAAGCAAGGCTGGCGCAAGTTGTTGTCGTCGAGACAAGGCATGAGGCGATCGTTGAAAATGACGTAGCGCGGTGGAGGTGCGGAAGCTTCGGCATATCCGCCCTACTCTACGGATTTGCGCGCCCTCAGTGGCCACACGCGCCGCCGCGCCTTGCAATGCATTATCCTGGTGACCGCTGCTCCCTGTGATTATTAGCATGCCTACGGAGTAGGTTCCAAGTATTCCGCGTCGGCCTCAAATCACGCATCAGTTCGTTTGAGGAGCGGTGTGTGACGTCGCGGGGACAACTTACAAGGCCGCGACATCCGCAGAACCGCCAGTCTACCACGTCATCTCTCGGTGCACAACACCAGCTCAAGTTGTCTGAATCTAATGGAATCTCGTCCAAATCATGCGCGAATGGTATCCAAAGCCAAGGCCTGAACAGGATACTTAGAGCTGGTGTTGTGCGTGAGGTAGAGGCACGCTCTTAGATTTCTGATCTTTGGTTTGAACTTAGAAGACTTATCAACGGAAATGTGAGTGATGTGTTTCCATTTCGGGATTGTTCCGGACCGTGGACCACCCTGTAATTTCACATGGGAAATAAAGGAAATCGGCCAAAATGTGTGATTTTTGGGGATTTGGGGATTCCCTTATTATTTCGCTGCGAAGTGGGAAACTTGGAAGCCCGCGTGATGCCACATCGCCATGTAGATACATATTTGTGACTAAGATCGCCGGCCGCAGCAGAATGGGTGGTTTGTACGGTTTACTGCACTATGAGATCCTTCGGGGTACATACGGAGTAATGTAGTCATCAGTTACTACATATTTTGTATGTACATATATACATAGTTGAGTTGAGCCCTTGCCGATACCAGCTGATAAAGCGACTACGACCAGCAGCATGGCCCGTAACGAGCCCTTGAACTCTGGAGGACCAACTGGATCCTCATTCAAAGTTTGTCATGAAGAGAGGGAAGGATAGTGTCCCCTCAGAAAGCAAAAAGCCAGAACCCCTTCTCCCGGAACGCCGTACAACGTAAAACCAACGGGCCAATTTATTCCTGTCGGCCGTTGAGTATGTCTGAATCACCAGCATCGAGAATGGCCATGGTTGAACAGCGGAAGAGCTTCCCACAGGCAGTGCCGAGCTCAATCTGTGGTAACATTTGCGTAAGTAAAAGTGAGCCCTCCAAAGTCTGGATCAGACTTCTTCTCTGGGCAGATCGCATGGGTGGTCTTCTCTCTTCAACGAGAGAAGGCCAACGCCAATGAACATGTCGCATTACAGGGAAAGTGTGTGAATGCTTTCGCCTCGAATGTTGCGACGTAGACGAATACTTGAACTTACATTGTTTCCAGCAAAATGATGAATGGGGGCCTTACAGAGCATGCTGTAATATTCTAACTCTGACTTGCGCAGAGATGGCGTGTTTCCGGCGATGATGATCAGCTTGGCCTTACCGGACCGCAATGCCTTCAAGGTAGACCTGTAACCAAGAGTCACTGAAAACCATGTGAGCATGCAATCTCAAGTAACAACATTGAATTCAGCGTGGTATCGAGTGCTTTTGGACCGTTTCAAAAAGGCCTGACTGCAATTGTAGGCCAAGCAATTCAACGACAGAGACAGAAATTATATGTACGTACCCTTGCCGGACTTGAGAACCAGGGCCAGCTTCGTATTGATGCCGTTGGCGTCTTTCCTATTTCGCTTTTGCGGGGCCATCCTTGAAGATTTTGAGGGGCTTGGGGCGTCTGGCCGATTTGACGAGTTCTTGAAAGTTGAGATAGAGTTTTTGAGTGTGTGTAGTGGAGAAGAAGGCGTTTGTGGGCACTGCAGCACTGCTACCTTAGGTACATACTAGCGAGTCCTAGGTTCCTAACCATGCTTCCGTATTTCCCCGAACCAAGCCCGATTCGTCGCCCGCTTGTAGCCCTAATTTAGTAAAGTGCCGAAATTTACTCCGTACCTAATACATAGCAACCTTTGCGGCAAGCCAGCCGCCGAAGAAGAGACGCGTGAATGACGACCCCCTCGTGAGTGATGAGTGACGCGTCACGCGAATTGTTGGCTTGCTTCAGTTGCAAGCAGCTTATGATGGAGCAACAGCAAGCGGCGCAGGGCTCGATCGTGGTCTACACTGAGCCCAGCACACGGGAGAGGCCTGCTACAAGACAACCATGGGCGCACCTGCTCGCTGGCGCGTGAGTTGATTCACCATTTATTAGGCGTCCGACAGGATGAATACGCTAATCTTGCAACAGATCAGGAGGCCTCGTTACCGCTGTTCTGACATCTCCACTTGACGTCCTTCGAACGAGACTCCAGTCTGACTTCTACCGGTCTACAGAGCAAGCTTCTCAAGTGGCTACAACGACTCGAGGCTCACCCAAGCAGATTGTTCGGGCGTCAATTTCTCACATCCACGAAACGCTCCAGCTTTTCAACTCGATACAATACACCGAAGGATGGCGCGGCTTCTTTCGTGGCTTGGGACCCAGTTTGGCAGGTGTCGTTCCTGCGACTGCCATCAAATACTATGTGTATGGCAACTGGAAGCACCTTGGTGCACAGCTCTTCAATCGCCCCGAGAATGACCCCTTGATACATGCCCAAGCTGCGGTGGCCGCTGGAATCATAACAGGGACCGCAACAAACCCTATCTGGCTGATCAAGACGAGATTGCAACTGGATAAAACAAGGACGAAGACGGATGGCGCTGCTAGGCGACAATACAAGAATAGCCTTGACTGTTTGGTTCAAGTTGCCCGAGCGGAAGGAATCAGGGGCCTATACCGTGGCCTGACTGCTAGCTATTTGGGTACGGTCGAGACAGCTCTGCATCTTGTTCTGTACGAGCGGCTGAAAGTTGCGATTCGATACGGATTGGGAGAAGACACTGCGTCCATGAAGGGGTTGAAGACCTGGATAAGCACCAGTGGAGCTGCTGGATCAGCAAAATTGGCTGCAGTGTTAATGACGTATCCCCACGAGGTACATACTTTGGCTTGCCCTCGGGCTGATTGCAGACAGCTAATATCATCGTAGGTTGTCAGGACTCGATTACGGCAAGCCCCTCTTGAGAGTGGTGGCCCGAGGTATACAGGCCTTGTTCACTGCTTCAAAACAGTATGGAGGTCTGAGGGACTTGCTGGGTTATATGGGGGATTGACACCACATCTTGTTCGCTCTATACCTTCGGCTATGATTACTCTCGGTGTGTACGAGTACGTTTTAAGACTCTGCGAATCATGATTTCTGTTGTATGAATCGCTGGCACGGGGGGCAGTCACACATCTCCCTTATCTATCTCGAGCAAGAACCATCTGAGCAGAAGAATTCGTCTTCGACTGTATACCATCGACATCAAGCGAGCAAAGCCAGCTATGTTTCTACATTCATGTATGTCATTGTCTTTCCGAAATCCTCACCATTCAACAGTGTGAACTGCTTTCTACGCTGACATCGATGAGCCATTGAAAGACGGCCATGGCGGATATATTTGGCACACAGGTGTGACCCTCTTGAGAGCCATGACATGGCAAATGGCAGGGTTCCAGTGGCTTGCCTCTGAATCCGGACCATATAACATGTACACAAGAAAAAATGTTCAGCAACGCCTGGGTACATGAGTGGCAGCGGAATAAAAGAGTGATTTGGTCTCGATTGACGTCCATGTCCATAAAAGAAAGTAATCGGTAAGAACGCCCGGAAGGGTTACAGCAACGGGGAGAAGTCAAGAGACTTGTGATGATGTTCCTGCCAGAACCAACGATGCGCCTGCATGAATGGCCACAAATGACGACTTGGCATCCGAATGATCCCAGGCTAGGACTTTGAAACCGTTCCACTTCCGCCGCACCCAAAACAAGCGCCCTCGCCTGATCCCATGCCGGATCCGCTGCACATGCCGCAAGTCTCAGTACTAGTAGAGGTTTTAGTCTCGGTAGAGGTCTTAGTCTCGGTAGAGGCCTCAGTCTTGGTAGAGACCTTAGTCTCGGGAGCAGTAGACATCTTATTGCTTTCGCGATGAAAAAGTTAGTTACGAAACTCGAATCTTGTTATGAGATCATTCACAAAGTCAGTCTACTAGGGCAGGAACCAGCGGAAATGATTACTGTATGTGTGTATGTCCTTGCTTGCTGAAAAGTGATGGAAACTTTGTCTGGAACTGAAAGGTAGTGGCTATTTCTGGCTTAAAGGTGCAGTCGCAGCTTGTACCATCGGCAGCTGCCCAACGTACCATTGCAAATACCATTAGCTAACACCTAACCCCCTAAGTAACCCCTAAGGTGCGTCTTGGATGGAACGTGTGGCAGGTGGCGATGGCACACACTGTACAACCGCCGATTACCTCCAAAGGGGGGCCATGACGGATATATTTGGCACACAGGTGTGACCCTCTTGAGAGCTACATAGGCATGACATGGTTGAACGATAGGGTTGTCAACGGCTTGCCTCCGAATCCCGACCATATCACACGTGGACAAGAGAAAACATTAAAAAACGCCTGGGTACATACGAGTGGCAGCGAAATAAAAGAGCGATTTGGTATTGGCTCAAGTCAATGTCCATGGAAGAAAGTAATCGGTAAGGATACGCGGAAGGATTGCAGCGCCTCTGCAGATACCTCAGCAACAGAAAGAAGTCAGGAGACTTTTGAGCATGTCCTCAAACTACCAGAACCAACAATACACCTGCATGACATGGCCACAACTAGCATCCGAATGATCTCAGGCTACGAAGAAGACTTTGGAACCGTTCCACTTCCACCGCACGTAAAACAAGCGCCACGCCCGCCATATTTCATACCAGATCCCTTACACGTGCCGCAAGTCTCGGTTAGAGCGGCCTTAGACTCGTTAGAGACTTTCGTCTCGGGAGCAGTAGACATTTTATTGATTTCGCGATGAGAAAGGTAGTTATGAAACTCGAACCTTGTTATGAGGTTAGTTACAAAGTCAGTCTACTAGGGCAGGAACCAGCGTGAAATGCTTACCGTGAAATGCTTACTGTAGGTCTGTATGTCCTTGCTCGTTGAAAAGTGAATTGAAACTTTTTCTAGAACTGAAAGGTGTGTCTTGATCGCGGTTGGGGGTTGCGAGAAGCGTCAGCGTGTGAGACGGGTCGTGCGAAGTCTCCTCAGCTGGCCATGTGAATCTGTACGACACAAATACCTGATTTCTCCTTGCATCTTCCCCCAGATAATTGTTCCTCCGCGAACTATGGCACTGTGATACAGCCGCGCTTTGCACTTCATAGGCAATATGTCGGCACTCTAAGCCGTCGTCACAAGGCACGCATCGCTCCGATCGTTACGCATTCGCGACCTCATACATATGTAGGTATGTAGTAAAGCGTTATAGAACTTACGGAGTGGCACCCCGAGTATCACTAACCGCTGCTATGATTTTTGCAGCTGTACTCCCCAGGACTGATACTAATCAGAAGGTGGGATGTCGCGAAGACGAATATCCTGTCCTCGTCAGCCGATAAGCCATTTCTCCTCTACCGCTGCTCCCCCCCAACGAGGCTGTCTCTAGGACAGGAAGGAGGATGCAAAAGAACCAATCGGTGGCCACAGGGTATCCCCCAAACCGGCAGCTGTTGATTTTTGCAGCTGTATGAAGTAGGTACCTGGTAGAACTCATGGCATGCGCCGGAACCGCTAACTACAAATCGAGTCGAAAGGTTAGGTACCTATGGGCTGACGTGCTATTTACATTGTAGGACCCGCGTTTCCTCATTTGTCGTCGGCTACAAGGTACCTACCTCCTGAATCTCCTCTGTCATTTTCATATGTTTATTTACGTAGATGATGAACCTTCAAGGTGAATAGAGTTTTAAGAAATCGGAGCTCGGAAGGGACGTCCCGTGGTCGCCTTTGCACTGGTGAGTCGTGACTGCCAACTGAAAACCCCAGACTCCACTCCACATAGATACATCGGAGATAGGATCGGAGTCTCGGACAGACAACGAATAGCGTTGTCACAACTTGTCAGGCACCTGCTCCGATTCCCTTGGCGTCTCGAAACCACGTTCCAACTCCCAGACGCTGGCTCAGGCTAGAAGAAGAGCTGCAACCCGACCACTGATGACTTCTGACAATGTACCTACATACATATTAGCTTTATTGGAAACCTCTTCACTCTCAGGTTCGACCTCAATGATCCCACGTCGCAGGCGGGCCCCCTTTATCACGTCCAAGACGCCCCCGCCATGGCCAATGCCACTGCAGCGGCTGGTGCCATAGTCCCGGCCCAGCTTGGATTTCTCGCCATCTTCAATCCCTGCCTCGGCAGCGCAAATGACACCGTTGATGACCAGATTGTCTACTATGCCTCACTCAATACACAGCATGCGGGCAACAACAAGACGCGCTTGCATGGGCGTCTCGCGGATGCTGTTTCTCAGGAGGAGAGAAACGAGCGGCTGAGACAGATTGGCCTTGCGCAGGGCATGATCAACTTCAGTCGTGGGTTCGCGGATGGCGCGTCACTAGACTCAGTGGACACGGAGAAGAGCCGCATCATTATGCACGAGTTGGAGCCGGACTGGTGGCTTCTCGCTGTAAGTGCATCTTGCTGTAGCAAACAGACTGTGTCTCTCATCGTTTCTGGTCCCGAATTTATGTATTCCCAATGAGAAAGCAAAGTGACTGATTGACGGTGTAGAGTATCAACTTTACACAAATACCCATTCCGCCGCGGTTACCCGTCAAAAAAGACCAAGAGTCAGAGGCAAAATACGAGTATTCGAGCAGAGAACTCAAGCCTGCCTCCATCCTTTTGCGGGATCTACTGCGCGCGCATAGCATCTTCCTCTTGCACCATGACACCTCGCTCAGTGCCCTCTTTGTTCGCAGAAGACGCAATAAATTCGTTGCCGTAATTGGCCGATACTGGGACTTGTTTCTCTCAACGTGGAATGTCATGCTCCATGGAAATCCTGTACGCAACATCCTTGGTGGTATCAACCTCGCTATTTCAGGCGAGCTCGGCGTCGGCGTCGGCGAAGAGCAACGTGGGAGTGGTGAGCGCGAGGTACTGGAAGGCCTCGTTGGAAGGATTGATGGCCTTGTCGATCTGGTTGTTTCTAAATTCGGCGACGACATAGACATCGACGATGCAAAGAGTTACAGAGATCAGCAAGCTGGGCCGCCGCCGCCGCGGTGGCTGGGCACGGGGCAGGAGCCTGCCGCCGAGGACGGGGCCATATTCTTAGGGGTCGGCGCGCTGAGCAGGAAGTCGGTCAGCGATGTGACGCATTGGATAGAAGATCTCTATCAATGGGGTCATCATGCGTACGGCGTGATCGAGAGTCCAACGTCCACGAGGCGAGCGCGTGCGCGTGCGCATGGCCGGCGGACGAACAAGCAGTCTGTAGATGAGGCATCGTCTGCCGCGGGGATCAAAGATCTCGGAGATCGAGCAAAGAAGCCGAATGAACAGGTCATCTCAGAAGGCAAGATGGAGACGGAGCGAGACACCGAGGAGCTGCAGAACTCACAACAACAACAACAACAACAACAGCAGCAGCAGCAGGCTCCCCAGACCGTCCAAGCCGAGCAAGATGCAGAGACGCTCACCACAGCAGCTGCCGCGGACGCATCGACAGAAAGCGAAGCGCCAGCGCCACCAAATACAACAGAAGCACAAGACGGAAAGCTCGACAAAATGCTTAGCTATATGAAACTGGGCTACGGCTCGTATTGGACCATCCCGGGAAAATCCCATCTTTACACCAACCCGCCCTCCCCAACTACAATCGCAACCGACACGCCTACAGCCTCATCCAAACCCTCTCAAGAAGCCCATCCACCACAGAGTCCTCCTAAAGTATCGACACCTCCGCATGTCCGCTCTCATCCGCCCCAGCACACCGCGTTCGAAACCCAGGGCCACTATCTCATCGGACTCAAAGGCTCTATCGAGGACGATGACGGGGTCTATGTCTCCGACTCGTCCGCCTCCGACTCTGCCTCCTCAGATCCTAACAACGTCCGGACGGTGCTCCGCACAGTCAATGTCGAGCTCGAGCACAAGCCCTCCACCCGGCCCGATGCTACCATTGTACACGATTTCCGTGAGTTCGAACCTTCCGGCAGGGCGCTGACCCAAGCTCCGATCGCAGAAGACATGCGACCCGGCTGCTATCACTCCCACGACCTCAACAAGGCCGAGAAGCTCCGCGTGGTAGTCTACGTCAACCGTCCCTTCATCTTCACATTCCTATTCCGCCTGCACACCGACTCTCTTGCCCTCGACTCACTCTACCGGTCGCTGCACCACCAGCTATCTCCGCTTAAAAAGCCCCTTCTCGAGAGCACCGCCTATCGTCCCGACGTGGCAGCAGGAACCAGCTCCCATGGCCGCTCCGCCAACAACACCATGTACAGCCTCGTGTGGGATGTCGCCGCCATGACCGTCCATTGCACCATACCCAACATCCCCGAGTCAAATTCCAGTGACGGCAACGAAGCTTGGTCCCGCGCCGACGCCATCAACTCGCACCTCCACCTCCTCAATCTCCATGCCCTCACAAGATCAAAACACAGTGATCTGGAGAGGCACCAAAAGACCACTCGCGGATGGTGGATCGTATGGACAAGGCTACTCGACAGGGCAGAAAACCATTCAGATGGCTCTCCGCGGCGACGCTCCTTGTCGTCCGATGGACACACCCAAGAGCCCAGCGATGCTGACATAAAAAATGCTATCGGGGACAGTCAAGACGGAGCTAGTGGAAACGAGACGCGTTCTCTGGAGCAGCAGCAGCAGCACCCAATTGCAAGCAAAGAGATCTTTCTCCTCAGACGGGCTAGCGACCATGTTGGATTGGGAGGTCTTTCCGGTGGAGGAGGGAATATGGTACATGGGGCAGAGAGAGGGAATAGGTCGGTGCAGGGGATTGGGGTTGACACGAGGAGGTATGTAGAGGAGTTGTTGAGCTTTTTGTGATATGACGGTCTTCTGGCCTTTGAAGGGGAGGGGGGGTCGTAGGACCAATTACCTAGGTACCTATATACATTCACGATGCGTGGTTTGTTTCTTTTAGTCCTAGATGTACAGTAGTAGCTATTACATACATACAAGTAATGACCTTGATTATGATACCGTGATTGTGTGGTTGAGATCATCTCACGTAGGGAGGTAGGTAGGTATGTGACTTGTATGATGTACTTCGACTCTTCCAGTGACCAGGAATCTCATCTCATCTCATCATCTCATATCGTACATATCTGACACCCGTCAAACCGGCCCGCCTCGGAAAACCAGGGACAAGGATGAAGATGTTGGCTGGGTACGTGGGTACGGCGTTCTCAGTCTGTTTTTACATGACAATCGCGTTGGTTAGAACACGGAGAGGTACTTAGGTACCTACCTTTACTGCGGTACATATGGGAGTACATAGGTAGACCGTAGGTGGGTATGTACATATTGCAGGTAGGAGGTACATAGGAGGTACCTAAGGTATCTATGTATGTAATTGGTTTCATGTAGGGTCACAGACCAGGCGCCGCCAGGGGCCACGAGTAGGTACATATGTAGGTAGGGTCACGACTCACGAGTCACGACGTTGCAAACAGATTGCTTGTCGTTTCAAATTATGTCCGCACTCCGTTCGCCACTGCAAGAAGCGGACATGATTGCTACATACGGAGCATGTACCTACATACATATGTACATACAAGGAATGGGTTAGTTGCCTCCCGAAAAGTATAGATCTGCTGCTGCGGGCTAATGCCTATGTGCATACCTACGCGAGGAAAAGGAGACAACTGCTTCGCCGTTGCTTGGTTTGGGTATTTTCGCGGGAGCTGGCACGTGGCCATGTAATTGCGCGGGGTAGCAAAAACTCAGTCAAAGCATGTCACTTGGGGCAAAAAGATGCACAACGAGGAATAACCCTAACAGAGAAGAATATCATCATGCTTTTTCAGTGGTATATATGGGGTGTTTACATCTCCTCCTAACACCCACCGTTCTCCCTTCGGCGCCAAAAGTAAGTGATCAAAAAATCTTGACAAAGATTTGTAAACGAAAGAAAAGAAAGGCCTGCCCAAAATCATGAAAAGTCATATGCTAGAATGTTATGCAGATTCATAGCGTTTCGTCGTAATGCCAAGGTGTAAGCCTGCGCTGTGCACAGCACAAGTGTAATTGTTAGGGGCCAGCCCCTTGACCTTGGATGAGAAGCCTGAGAGCCACTACCTAGTTGAATGACCAGCTGATGGGCATGCGACCAGACTCCAGGCTGCCGTATAGCTCCTTGTACACCTTCTCACTGACATCAATGTCATCGTGATTGCATCCCATGCACTTGTCCAGGACGGTCGCGGTGGTGGACTTGCCGTTGCCATAGATGGTGATAGTTTTGCCACACATGGGGTTTCCGTTGGACTGTGTGCCCATCATGAGATGAGACAGTGCGACAATGTTGGCGCTGTTGTCCTTACCGCTGTCATCCTGACCGCAAGCGCCCAGACCGACAGCGTAATACGTAATGTCACCTTTGTAGGTACCGGAGCCAGAGCTGGCAGAGCTGCTGCTGCTGCCGCCGCCTGAAGGGCTGCCTTTGTTGCCTCCTTGCGCAGGCGGGGAAGAAGGAGAAGCAACCGGGGGGCTAGGAGTGTGAGAAGGAACGGTGTTTGGCTTTGGGACAGTCGGTTGTGGCGGAGCAATGTAGGCGGAGCTAGGCGTAGTAGGCACGGGAGGCCGCGAAGAAGTCTTGAAGGTAGGCGTTATGGCAGCCGCAGCCGCAGGAGCATGAGAAGACGGAGTCACAGATGGTTTGATCGAGGTCGTAGCCGCCGTGGAGGACGGCTTCTGGGAAGGCGTCTCAAAAAAGTTGCCCTGCGACTCCTCGGGCGGGCTCGTTGGTGCAGGATCCTGGCCAGGGGTGATGAAGTACGTGGTAGTAGCATCAATGACCTCGGTGACATATTCGATTTCAGTCACCCATTCGGTCTGGGTGACTATGTCGCGGGGGACGATATGACGAACAGCGTGAAGACGCTGGTGTTTTCCATGGAATGGCTGAGCAACAGCCACGCTCAGCAAGGCAGCGGAAGCGACAATGGAGTACTTCATGATGGCGCGTGTATGAAGAGCGGCAAAAAGAGTATTCGAGTCCTAGTGTCCGATTTCTGGTAAATTGATATTTGGAAGGAATGGGTGCTCAAGAGGGCTTGAGTGGCCGGTGTTGGGTATAATTTTGTTGGTCTTGTCAGGAAGCGCAGTTGGTTCAGTCGACAATGGTGGAAGCGAAGGAGTGTATGTGCGAGGGAGTCCTGCCCGTTGATGAAAGTCAAGCACAAACGCGAGAGACGTCAGGTCGTTAAATGAAGGAAAGTTGTCGTGGGGAAGAAACGAAACAAAGAAAAACGGACGAAGCAGAGGGAAAGACGGGGAAATAAGTAACAATGGGAATATGGACGCAAGTGGGACATGCACGAGGGAACGAGCCAACGTCGAGTCCATGCTCTCAGCCTCTCAGGCACAAGCCGCCCCTGTTGGCCAAACCCCCGTCAACCTCGTGAAGGCTAAGCTGAAGCTGACGAGTGGATCCAGGAACCGCCCAAAAAAGTCCGGGCGACGGGAAGGAAGGAGGGAACCAGGTGCCTGCCGATGCCAGATGCCTGCCAGCAGTGCCAGGTGGAAGACAAGGCACCGGACAATAACTTGGCAGGGAAGCCGGCGGCATGGGTCATCTTGGACGTGCCATTGGCCCTTGGGTGGTGCCTGCCTCCTGCTTCTCCTTCCAAAGCTGGCAATTCTCTAACAAACCGCTTTCAGGAACAAAAGGTACCAGTCAGCGGTGGTGCGCACGTCGGCTTGCAAACCGAAATAGCAGGCCGTATTACGATACAAAGAACGACGAAAAGGAGGGCACCAGGAGGCACCACAAGCCGACGCCCATCGCCGGCTTCAGAAGTTGACTGGCAAGTTTATTTAGTTGAGGCAGTGCCACGTTGGGCTCCATGCAGCGCGGCGAGTCGCGAGTCGCGACTGCGCAGATGCCAGACACACAAGACGAGAAGACTGCGTGCGAGGCCAACGGTTCAGTTTCAATCCGCCAGCCTGCTTTAGGGCAAGAACAGAGTGTGCACAGAGATTTTTTGGACGCCAGTCTGTGTAAGTTGTAAGTTGTAAGTTGTTGTGGTCGTGTCATGCGGCGTCGCCCCTTGCTGCGGATGCGCTCGGAGCCGTTGGAAAGCTGCCCCAGTAGGTAGTACTGGCCGCTGCGGCTCTCCATTGGTCTTGCAACGTTGGCGCTGTTGGTTGGTACCGGCTTGCTGGGCGTTGTTTGGTCCACCGTTTCGGCGCCGAGGTGCCTGACAGGTACCTGGCCAATAGCGCGTTGTACGTGCCTAGGCAGCTGAAAGTGACCGCCGACAAGCCTTCTCGCCTCTAGCGGCACGGGACAATTTGGACAATTGAGGGCGGGCGCTTTCCCTCGGCGCTACGTATGCGCCGATTCTATTTGTGCGTCTTCCGCATTAGGCACCTGATCTTCTTCTCACTTATTCTCACTTCCGAATAGCATTCTCGTTGTTGCTGTCGGCCGCGGAGACTTGTTCGGCTATTGTCTGGTCACTGGTGCGGTGCCTGGTTCGTGACACGGAGGAATGATCATGATTCATGAGTCATGAGAACGTGAGAAATCGTTCATCGAATTGGCACATCGCTACAATTCCTCCGAACTTTGCACTTCCGCTGTTTCCATTATCATTTCGAATCTCGATCCGTGATAAGATCGGTTGCAGCAGACGTGACATGATCGTGCGGCTGCACTAGTCACTGCGACAAACAATGAGCAAAGCTTGGGAATAGGTACCTACATATGGGATTGCAAATAATCTCCAGCATGAGGGCTGCATCGCCCTACTGCTTGGTGACGTTAGGACGGTTAGGTACGGGACTGACGTTACAGTTCGATATGATATGATATGATATGATATGATATGATTGCTATTGACGCCGGCAGTGTGGGGCGCAAAGCGCCCACTCCGCAGAGCCTCCCAAGGGGCGTGATGGC